>VWYK01110566.1:2129-13946 GCA_013399775.1 Semnornis frantzii
TGGTACTGACTTTCTCTGCCTCTTCTCTCCCTGACATCTTCCCATAAACTGGATAATGAAATCCTGGAGAGAGGTAGGCCCCTGCAGGTAAACAATAAATACCACATCAAGTGACTGTTTTTACATTTTGGTTATATCAAGGTGGGAGGAGAGAATGCCAGGGCAGAGGGTAACATCAAAAATAGATCATGTGACTATCAAACAGCATTTTGCTCTTCAATTTCTTCACCTAATTTACCCTGATGAATGGAGGTTATAAAGAGGGGTTGAGCTGATAGCCATTTCAGACATTTATGGGTCCCCTTTAAGTGAAAAGAATAGTTACTATAATGGTTCTGACAGTAAGTGCTTAGAATATTTTTATAGGCAATAAACTATCTGTCAGTCTAACAGCAATAGCAGACTGTCAGGGGTTGAGAAAACTGTAGCTGGGAACTGTGACAGTTCATAAAAGGCACATCTTGTATTAAATCAGTTTCATCTACAGAACTTTCCCTAGTGGAAGCACAAGCAAAACAAATGTCACCCATGAAGCTTCTTAATATACTCTAGTTACTAACAAGAATATTAAGACGCAGGCTCAACACTTCAAAGGTGTAAATCTTAACTAGCATGCAAGGCAAATTTCAGAATACATACCAGGATAGCTGTGCATTAGGACAGGAGAGACTGCACGATAGGCTGGATGGTTGGGATCATACATCTGTGGATAAGGATAAGCATGCAAGTGCTGGATATATGNAAGATCGCTACTGATATTTCCCATACTTTGGTTAATGTATTTTTAATAGTTGTTTTAATAACATATTCCTACTACATAGAAGAGGCATTTGCTTCCTACAGAGTGCCTTGAGCTCAAAGTCAAACCAATATTCCCATGAAAGAGCAGGAGACTATTATCAAAATTTAATTCAATTGCTTCATCTTATATCCTTCTTCATGACTTTAACTAGTTTAATCATGAAATACACATGCATTGTATCAAAGTTCTCAGACCACCCTATTCATAAAACATTTTAATTAAAGCCCATAGAGATATTTTCCCAATAGAGAGCATAAAGTATCTGTGAACCACAAAATTAAAGCTGGCTAATGATATGCCAGAGCAGTTAAGATTACCTGGAACACTGAACTGGAAAAACTGATCTAGCTGGAAATGTGCTAACGCTGCCTTTAATACTAGACACATTCAGGAATCAGTGGAAGTCAGGCATTAAGACAGACTCCTTCGGTAGACAGTCTCATTTCAAGTTTGTAAAATTACGCATCAGCAAGTATTTACAGGATCAGGACAACACAGTTTAGAGAACGTGAACATAGTATCCTAAATACTTTTTTGCATCATGTGTTACATAGATGAGTTTATAAACACACTATGGAATAAGGTAGGCCAAGTTCTTCACAGGACTACACCAAATCAGTACTGAGCAGTAACAGGAACACCTTTTTTTCCCTCATACGGCATAAGCAAGAGCTAATTGTAAAAACTGTCTTCAACTGTAACACATGTATGGCACATGCAGCAGAAACATAAGCACACAACTACAGATGCCTGGACCGTCTGGTTCAAATATTCATTTCAACCCGCAAAAATCTTCTACTCTGGACTGCATCATCCCACTTCCTTTACAGCTCCCTGACTCCCACTCACATGACCCCACTGTATTTTGAAAGACAGCCCATAAAGGTGAAGTCTGGGGTGTACTGTACACCTGAACATGAAAGCATGGAGCACTAAGGCTCCAGTTCAGAGCACAGAGGCAGTTGTATTGCAATGAATTTAAGTCAATGTGACATCTAAGGAAGGTCAACACAAAAGCAATGGATGAAATTCTGGTTCCACTGAAGTCAAGCAAGTTGGTTAGAATTTACATCTAAAGAGCAATCTAGTTCTGTTTTATTCGGGCATGTAATATAGAAGTCTATTCAGGTCTTAAGCCTGAGCTGCTAGATGTTTTTTTTTTTTCCCATTTCAACAGCTCAAGTGAATGGTCTGTTGGCTTATTCACAGTACTATTCAGCATGAAAAAAAGCATAGTGAACCATGTTTGGCTGCAAAGGTACAAGGACATACAAAATCCCACATGACTGAAAGCGAAACGACTTGCATTCAGAGAATCAAGACACTCTTATTCTATCTCTTGTAATCTCACCTGTTTAAATCTTGTAGTTGGATCTACTCCTGTTTGCTTCATGGAGTCCATAACAGATTTCATCTCTACAGCCTCCTTTATAAGCTGGTGGTTTTCCATTTGTTTGGCTTTGAAACTGTCAGATTGCAGCTGCTGCTGGTGATTGGAAAGGATCTGTGATTTGCTTGTCTCCTCACCTTTGTTAGGGACTGATGACCCTATTTTAGTGTTATTTTTGCTGGTCTCTGGAGTTGAAGGGGCTTTTGAAATAGTGGCAGATGGAACAGTCTTCTGCTTGTTGTCATCTTTCCCAACCTCCTTCAAGGGAGGGTCACTCTTCCTGTCACAGTCCCTCCCAGTTTGCGTCATCTTCTGTTCTGCTATTCTCTGGTCTTCATAGTATTTTTCGTACTGCTGCCTGTAAGCAGGGTTAGAGGCCATTAAGGACTTTTGGTCCATATAGAGCCCATAGGCATATTGTCCATAATAAAGTGACTGAGCAAGTGCAGGGTGTCTTTGTGTTATTACTGACTGATGTTGTGGCTGCAAATTTGAGGAAGTGCTCTCGCTTTTCTTGGCATCTGATGGTTCTGCCTTCTCTTTCTTTTCAGCCTCTTCCTCAGTCTCTTTTTTGATCTTCAGCCCCTGTGGGGTACTGCTGTTCCCAGCTGCTGGAGTACTGACCTGTCCAGAGTGCATGTAACTTGGGGAATAATAAGGATCGTAGCCATGGTAATAGGGAGAATGGGACTCTTTTGCTTGAGCTGGTTGTGCTGTGGTTGAAGAATGTCCTTTTACAACACCATCCTTATTAGAAATAATATCTGATGGAGAGCTGGCCTTTGACCTCATGCCCTCTGACCTGCTGTCAGAGCCACCATCATCAGCTGCATCAGAAATATCTGAGTAAGCAGGGCTGTTGGTTTTAGCAGCCACGTTATCTGCACCATTTTGTGTCAACACGTGCAGTGGCGGCATGGCAGATTGTCCGTTCACCAAAGTGCTGCATTCCATCCTGGAGGCACTCCCTATGGAAGGGCTGGGTGCATTGTCTGTGAACGTGTAAACCTTATCTGCTTCAGCCTTAATACTTGCCATCCTGCTCTCTTGCGACTCTGACAGTCCATTAGCTAGCACTTCATTCTTGTTGAGATGGTCCTTTAAAAAATGTCCAGATAAGTCTTTCCCAGACCCTTTTGAATCCTCCAGCTTTCCCAGCTTAGAATCCATCTTGGGGCTTCCAGTTTCTTTGCTTTCTTTGTCCTTGAGCTTTCGCTTCTCCTTTTTCTTTTTGTCTTTGAGTGAAGTGAGAGCTGGGTTTACAGTGCTTGGCTCTCCCATAATTGTAGGCTTTGGTTGAATAGGTTTTAGCGGAGGGCTCTTTGGTGTAGCCTGAACAATAGTAGTTGTTAGCGAGGGCAGTCCTGGTATTGTCCCTGTAGTGGTGGTTGTGAAGGCTGTAGTAGGTATAGCTATTAATTGCGGAGGAGTCGGTGCTGGTGCTGGGGCAATGGGCCTGGCTGTTTTCAGTTTGGAAAGGTTTTTATCTACTTTGCAATTGTTGGCTTTCTTACCTTTATCACCTAAACTCTTTTTGTCAATTAACCCTTCAGCTTCCAGTTTTGGCATTTCAGTTTGCAAATTGCCATCTGCTACTGAGCAATTATCCAGTGTGGCTGCCATATTAGAAATTACTGGAAGGCTGTTCAGCTCACTGTTAAGACCCTTCTTTTTGCCAGAATTCTTGCCAGTTTTGGAACCGACAACTGAACCAGGGCCATTGCTGGTCAATTCCCTTTTTCCCTTGGGGGTCCCTGGGGTAGTGATGGAGGAAGGAGATGTTGGTGCTTTTAGTGGATCAAAGCCTGGCAGATTTGTGCTTGGATCACTGCATTCAAGTGCCACATTACTCAAGGCCTCCTCACAGTCTGAAATTTTGTCTTCACTGTCAGGCTCAAATTCCAGTTTGTTTTCTGGGTCCAAATGTGCATGAGCCTGGTGGTATCGCAATCCATTAATGTGCTTGTACTTTTTGTTGCAGTTGGGGTGAGGACAGTCAATCAGCACCGGAGAAGAGCAGCCTTGGTCCAAAAAAGTAGTCTCAGGTTTCCCCTGTGGGGTGGTGGGAGTGCTTCTAGAATTAGTACGAACGCGCTTTCCAGATTTATTGTCCTCTGAGCTGGAGTTCAAATCCAGCTCCATTGCAGGCTTAGTCTTCCTCTTGTTTGTGGAGGAGGGGCTGGCTTTCACTTCATCCATGGCACAGTTTGGAGGTGTCCTGCGCCCACTTGAGTTAAGGCTCCCCCTCCTCCCCTTCCCATTGGCACCACCTCGATTCTTATTCTGAAGTCCTCTGGACTCTGCAAAACTTGTATCATTCCCAGGTACAGCTGCAGCTGCAGCGGACCTTGCCCGCTTGCCCCTGCCCCGTCCTCCACGCATTTCCAGGTCACTTGTTGGTGATTCACAAAATCTGTATAAAAGAGAGATTTCATAAGCAGGAGCTGTGAAGTGACTAAATACCAAAACAACACCACTTCCTGTAACAGAACCTTCATACGTGTGAAAGAAAAGATAGCCTTCTGCCAAATAAGAATGTTAACAGTCTCAAAGGGAAAATACCTTTTTAAATGGACAAAAATGGTAAGAACAAGACCACCTGATTGGAGCAATGGAGAGAAAAAAATTCTAAACTTACAGAAATTTATTTTGAAACCAACTGCCCCTTTCGCTGAATCCCATCTATTTCCCCTGCCCTCTCAAAAACACAAGTGAAAAACAAAACCAAAATCCACACAAACCCCCACCACCCCAAAAAAACAAACCAAAATGAAAAAACAAAACACCACAGAACTTCACCTCCACATTTCAGTGTGGAACAGAGAATTACTTGTTTCACTGCTGCATGGTTTCAATTACAGACAGTTGTTTTTTATTAATCTCTGTACAGTCTCTTGACAGAGACTCGGGGTGAAAACACAGCAGACAAAAAGCAGACTCAGAATAATCACCTACCTAGGAGGGGCCCAGTCATGCTTTGTGCAGTCCAGCAGTGTTCCCACATAAGTCTTGTTCCTCCATGTAACATTTACTACTAGGACACCTGCCAGTGGGAGAAAACCAAGGTATTATCACTGTCAGAAAAATAATTAGGGTAGGTTCTTTGTTTTATTCCTTTTTTTTTTTTTTTATTTCCTTCTCCACAAAGGGAGAGCTCTATTCTTACTTACTTCCCGACACTGTGGTCTATACTCTTCCTCTTTTCTAGTTTCAGTGACCTCAAGTTAAAATTCACATAAAGACAGCAAACGACAAAGAACAAGTATGTCCTCCCGGCATGTGCATGTGTGTAAGAGAGTGTATGCCTCCGTGACTGTGTGTGTAATCAAGATATAGCTGGCAGAAGGAAATGGGTTTTGCCATGTCCTGCTGTAAAACAGCAACACGCACCTCTTAATTTTGCTATTATTGCACATAATTGCTTTTGCTTGGCAGCCAGCCAGCATAAACTAAGCACCAGTTACAGTGTTTAAATCAGTAGGTGACTGAGAAGAATCTGCTTTGCTTTGAACAATATGATAATGACACTTCTATTTAGAAATGGCATAGATCTAAACACACAAACACACGCACACATATATACACATTGCAAGTTTTGTTCAGCAGATATAGACAGAAATGTGCATTATTTGCCTTGCTTGTCTTTCTGCAGACAGCAAGGGACCAAACATGAAACTCCAACCATACAGTAAAGATAAGAGGAACTGCCGTACAGGTACATAGAAAGAATGATCTTTAAAATCAAAGTACCATAATTTAATTGATTTACCACTTACAACTTCTATTAAACTAATCTGTCCACCTAAAGCAGACTTCTAATTTTGGTTTATTAAAATTATCTCTGTAAAATGTGTGCGGTAAGGACAGCCTAAGTAGCAATAAAATGGGGGAAGAGTCATTCACATGTTTTTTTTTTTAGTTTGCCCCCAAACACTTCTTCACGTAATTTATCATGTTTATGGACAAGCCAGCATAATGACCCCTTTAATTCATTAACTTCTGCAGGTAAACATAAGGTAGTGTTCTTAAACCAGCCATCTCTTCCCACTAGAAAATACACTGAAATAAAAAATACGTTTTACCTAGCAAAGAAAAGCATGATGCAAAATGTTTCCAATTTATGAGGCGTGAAGACACTGACTCGCAGCTGCCAGCCTTGTGACTTGTTTTTCTTCCACACTTCCCTTGTTCTAGCTGTCGCATTTCTATAATGAATATAATGATGGCATTGTGCCAGAATGTTTCCAGCCAGTCTTTTTGCTTTGTCTTACCAGTGTGATTTCTAATTTTGCACTGAAATGATCCCTCTCTGCTGCACCAAAGTAAACATGCAACCAGTCACTTATTTCCTCAGGGGCCTTTTAGCAGCAGGGAAGTATTTGAAGTGTCATTAGCAGAGGTACCGGGGAAGATGGGATTTCCTTGAAAATTCTCTGTAGCACATTTAAAAATTATTCCACATATGGTTTAAGGTTGCCATTATGATAAAACAACAAGATATTTGTATGCTGGGGTAAAGATGGTGAAGGAAGAATGACAAAAGGTTCTTTGAGACAGGGATGGAGCACAACTCTGAACAGCTAGAAAGCATAGGGTTAACTCATTATGTCCTATTTTTGTCACCTATGCAAACTGGGAAGCCTGGGAAAAACAAAAACCACCTCTTTCTGTCCTCACTCCCTTGGAGTGAGAGCCACCGCCGCCACACAGCAGAAAGGCTAAGGGTGTGGCTGCTGCCCGCCACCTGTTCCAGCCCCTGATTGGCCATGGCCGTCTCTGCAGCACTTGCCACCACCAGCACAGTGGTGGCAGAGGGCAGGCAGGGGCAGAGCAGTGAGAGCAGTGCGAGGCCTCTGTATCACCCAGGTGCCTGGGCAGCACCCAGCACTGATAGGTTCTCAGCTCCTGCACCTGTGGCACAGTGTTGCAGCATCTCATTGGTGGTACCTGTCCCCTACAGCGCTGAAACCCCCCTGTGCCGCTGCCTTGGCCCAGACAGGACCTGTGAGGTGGGTGAAGGCAAGACAGAGGAGTCTGATGAGACATGGTTCCACCATAAATGTTCCTGCCCTGGGAAAGGAGCAGGTACTTCCACAGCCTCCCTGTCACTGGCATCTAACAGGAGGAGAGCATGCAGGCTTTGGAAATGCAGGTTCCTCCAGTGCTGAAATCACCCTATGTCTTGAAGTCTTAAAATCTCTTCACCTACTGAAAGGTGTGGGCAAAAAATAAGAAGAGGAGAACACATCGACAGAGCCACAGAAGAAATATGTGTCAGTGGGAACTGGGTTTGTAAACTAGCAACTCCAAGCTATGTTCCCATCTGCCACTCACACACCAGAGAAATATTAAAAAGGTGTTTTCTCTGGTAAGTCAAAGCTTTTCTTCTACCTTAATAGCTTGTCGGCCGTGACTTCATAATGCTTCTAGTAAAATCACGAGTATTCTTCATCACTAAATTCTATTATGTCATGTACCCCGCCTCTCTGCAGCAGCACAATTGCTCCCTCCTGTCCATTTACCAGTGTTTGTTCAATCTCCCCCTAGATGTACAAAGCAAGGAGGCCTTTCTGATTTCCCATGGAGCGTTACAGGAGGTTTAACTGTGCTATCCACTTTTCCCCTGCTAGTTCACCTTTATCCTTTTGTTAAAATGTCACATTAGGTTTTGTTATAGTGGTTTTGGGGTTTTGTTTTGGTTTAAATCAAGGTGTGTTCCTACATGTCTCCATCTTCCTCAATATCCTCAGTCTTGTCTATTTCTATGTGTACTTTATTTATTAATAAATCCATATAAAAGACCTAGGGGTAGTATGTTACTTATTAATAGAAGAGAGGACAAAGTAGAAGGCATGGAATAGGTATAATAATAAAATCCTCTGGAATCGATACACATTTCAGCAATCCTTAGAAGACATTCAAATGACCTTCCAGTGTAAGAAAGTCAATACTTCAAAAGCAAACACACCAAGTTCCACCCTTAACAGTCACTTACATTTAGCATCTCATTAAGTTTGTTAGTCTTAGCAAAAGCTCCAGCATTTAAGTAGGAGGAAAGATTAGTCTCCATGCTGTTAGAGTAACTGTGGCAAGAAATACATTTCCTTTCCCTAATGAACAGCATATTAGTCAGCCACAGGTAAGATTTCACAGAAGTGGCAGTGAAGGTAGTTCATTTAATCTTGTAAAATTATGATAGAAAGGGGTCAAGAGAATATAAGTAGCATGGGAGGTAGAACTGATCCCTGTGGAAACATGGAGGCTTATTAGACCAAAGCATTGGAAAAAGAAAATGGAGATGAGAGAGGTATGTAGTCCACATTACATACTAGATGGACTACTGAAGAGAAAGGACTATTCCTGCTGCACCACATCACAGTATATTATGACAAGTTTCTTTGATTCAAAGTACTTGTCCTGGCATAGCGTTCAAGCTCAGAACAAGAATCTCTGCTGGGACTTCTCTGCACTGTCTCAGAGGCAGTACACAGCAGTCTTCAGCTCGGCTCTGCGTATTGCATCTCAGTACACTGGGCAGGCAGTCACATACTAAGTCACATACTAACTCTGCTATAAATTGTTCCAGTTCCTCTATAAATTGTTCCAGTTCCTCTTTTGAGTGTGTGTGTGCCAGGGCATAGCTTTCCACAGTCTTCCTCCATCTTATGAAGTAACATGTCACATATAGAATCAAAGTTCACTACAGCAGTGTCAAGTCATAAGAAGTGCCTGTAATGTGACTTCACAGTATACTATATTACACATGGTGTAATGATCGTTTACGTAGTATTGCCTGAAAATGAGTGAAAATGCAAGGAATGTCTGAGGAATCCATAGGTTTCATACTGTTTGTATACTGAGATGTGTTTTCACCTTGAAAATGCCCAAGAGACTGAACTATTTAAAGTAACCGTAACTGAAGATTGGGAAAAAAAGTCAGATGCTTGTAATGCAGTGTATCTTAAAGAGTCTGTGGACTCTACAATTCCAATTCAGGAAACATATCAAAATATCTAATCTTGTTATTGTGAGGCTGGATCAAACAGTAGTAAATATATTCAGACTACATGCAAATGTTTATTCCATCAAGTAAGGGTGTCAAGAATTTCACCAATTACCTGAGCACAGTTCACAAAATTTGAATGTCATACAGAAAAATTTATCCCAAAATGAGGGTATAAGGTTCTTCATTTATTTTGGCTCATTATTCCATTTGCAAACTTCATATTTACTCACAGTCACTGTGTATCTGAAGTCAGCAATACCCTCCACAGCCTTCAATGTCAAGTACCCTAAGTCAAAGCAGCCAAGAAAGTAAAAATCTCCAATGCTACTATTCATGCTACTCTTTATCATTAAGAAGTAGGCACAGTAAATGGTGAACACATTAAGGGCAGAAGTTATTAAAACGTCTAAGACAAGAAAATGGGGTCGTGTTACCCTAAAGTTTTACAGCTCACCTACACTACTGTTTGGAGTTGGTTTGTTTTTTTTTCTGAAAACCAGTATCAGCCAAGGCATGATCATAAGCAAAGCCTTAATGTACAGCAAACATGCACAAAGGATGTTACCTAGTGCCTACCACTGTCAAGTGAAGTCCCAGCTTTAACATCAAAGGGAATTTCACTAGCTTGTTAGGAGTGAGATTTTGTATTTTGGTGTTTTCCTTCGCACTGTATGTACCATTATGACCTTTCTTCTTTACTCACCACATTCATAACCATAATGTTTATAGCAAATAAACTACCACAGAACAGACAAAAAAATAGCACATGCCTAAAGGACAACAAAAGCATTTTACATAAGCCATTCTGATAGATACAATGTAATAATCTGTACAAAGTAACTGTGAAAATTTATACTTGGATTTTATTATGGAATGAAAGGTCGTGATCTCTTATAAAATCCTTTTTTGGAAATCTAAAGAAATAAGTTGCTTTTTAATGAGTTCTGGTGCAATTACTCTGTTGTCTTCCATTTGTCCTCCCTTCCTTCTTTTCAGTTACTGCGTAACAAAGACCAGAACTAAAATTAAATATTTACTATTAACTAAGTTTATAGAAAAAAATGTCAAGACAAACCGGAAATAAGATACTTAAAGCTGTCTGCAACTTCAACAAACAGCAATGGTCTTTTCAAATCAGTCCAATAAATACTGATGTTGCCGTAAAAACATCACAAAACAAGACACAGAATCATCAGGGATGGAAGGGACCTTAAAGATCATCCAGTTCCCATCCCCTCCCATGGGCAGGGACTCCTCACACTAGATCAGGTTGCTCAGAGCCACATCTAGCCTGACCTTAAAAACTTCACGGGATGGGACTTCCAACACCTCCCTGAGCAACCTGTTCCAGTGACTCTCNTCTCCATAGGAGAGATACTTCAGTGCTCTGATCATTCTTATCGCCCTGTTATGGACACACTCCAGCACATCTCTATCTTCCTTGTAATAGAGGCTCCAGAACTGGATGCAGTACTCCAGGTGGGGTCTCACCAGAGTGGAGTATACAGGAAGAATCATGTCCATCAACCTGCTGGCCACACTTCTCCTGATGGAGCCCAGGGTATAGTTGGTTGTCTGGGCTGCAAGTGCACACTGACGCCTTATACTGAACTTCTTGTCCACCAGTACCCTTTCCTCAGGGCTGCTCTTAAGCCAGTCACTGCCCAGCCTGTATTGGTGCTTGGGAGTGCGAGACCTTGCACTTGGTCTTGTTGAACTTCACAATGTTGTCATGGGTCCACCTCTCCATCCTGTCAAGTTCCCTCTGGATGGATCCCTTGCTTCCAGCGTGTCAGCTGCACCACACAGCTTGGTGTTGACAGTGAACTTGCTGAGGGTGTCCTCAATGTCCTGTCCATGTCATCAGTGAAGACACTGAACAAGACTGGCCCCAGTGGTGATCCTTGAGGAACTCTACTTGTCACTGGCCTCCACTAGGACATGAAACCATTGAGAGCCACTGTCAAGCCAGTTTTTAATCTGTCGAGTTCGAATGCCTCAGGACCAAGACGGGGTATCATTTATGTAGACTATCTTCACACCACACTTCTAGCAGCTAATGAAGCTTTTAAGGATCTAGTCAAATCTAACAACACACTCTTGCATGTGCTCCTTCATCTAAAGAACAAAAAGACTGAAGGATCTTGCCTAAAACAGATACTAATTCTTTTGCTTTCGTTTTTTTCTTCCATGAACATAAGCCAAGATTTTTAATTGCTTTGTATTCAAAACTATGAGAATGAATGAGATCATGTGGTTACAAATCAAATTGTCCCATTACTGTTTTAGATGTAGGCCCTAGGATTTTTGAAACATTGACTTCAGAAAACAAACACATTCAAATTCCAGTATAAGTAGACATTATTAATGGGACTGGAAAGCCTGACTTCATGTTTGCAGGATAGGCAGGTTTTTTAACTCAGATCACAGTAACTGCTACAAAATTCTGCTATATTTCAAGTTGATTATTTTCTCACACTCAAAAGTCAGTTATCTGAATGGGTGTGCCTTCTTTTTTTGAGAAGATTTGTTCCTTCTATTCTTAGCAGAGAAACCAGACAGAAGTATTTGCAAAGTTCTAGATAAAGCAGATCTGCACGAAGTCTTTCTGAACACTAC
>VWYK01110568.1:0-12451 GCA_013399775.1 Semnornis frantzii
TAGCTCAAACCAGCACAGCAACACATACTTTAAGGAAGATCGAACTTTGCATCACATTCGGGCAGTTATCAGACAGCACTTGTGTTGTGGTGAGTATCTCCCAGACACTGGGTGGTACTAACCAATTGCACAGTTCCCCCAAATCACATGCAATCCTTGATTCTGAAATCAATGACAGATTCCTTAGAATACTGTAACTTTTGCAACCTTCACCCACTCTCCCTTTTATTACATTTTCTCACTTATATTTATTATATCTATTAGCTCAGTCCTACCTCTTGACATAGGTTGCTGCAGCCTGTGGGCACACTATGCAAAAATAAAAAGCGTGGGTTATGTCCAGAGGTAATCCTGCATATTCCCCTCTTTATGAATAGTCTCATCACTGAGAAACAGTTTTGACAGGTTTTCTGGTATTAAAAGCACTTTTTTTTCCTCCAGTGTATCATTTACTTTGTATCATTTCCAGTTTTGAATTCCAAATACAAATCAAATCTTTGTATTTTTGATTCTTACACAGTTAATGTCTCAGGTTAAACCTGAGAGGAAATTCACTCCCCTACAAAACTGTAGAATGAAAATACGCCATGCTCTTACTGTTCAGAAGTAATTTCCTTTTGTATTCTAAAAACTTCACATATTGTGTTCTTTTCTTTTTCTATTCCTCTTGCATTCAAGCTAATGTTGCCTTTTAGTGACAACCAACTTTTCTTCTTGTGGTGGTAAGATGGTGATTACGTCAGTATCCCTGCAATAATACACTAATCTTCTCCTCAATCTTTTCTCCCTCTACCAAAATCCCATTAGATATCCTTTCTAGCAAAGCCTGTATTATTTCAAAGTTCAGTTATAAACTGCCTCATTGTGAGAGCAGGGCCATACAATCAAACCTCACCAAGATCAGGGGACTAACAAACCAAAATCATTCAGAAGCTCCATGAAAATAACTTCTGTACTTCCAATATACACTTCATCTTGAATAGTCACTTTAACAGTGAGGTGCTCACTGATAGGATAGGTAATGTGCCCATGAAGCATCAAGGCTGGTAAAATTCAATTCTAAAAAACAACCATGTAGCCACAACTCAGCTTTTGAAGCTTCTTTAGATTTTAAAAACAAATGTCGGAAAATGACATTTGTATAATAATAGCATGTGAGATTAATTCTATCTTGAAACAGGATGGTCAGTTTGTTTTGTAAGAGCTACAGAAATCAAAGGACAGTAGGGGTTGTAAGGGGTCTCCAGAGACCACAGCCAAACCGCCCTGCCAAAGCAGGATCGCCTTGAACAGGTCACACAGGAAAGCATCTAGAGAGGTCTTGAAAAACCCTAGAGAAGGAGACTCCACCACCTCTGAGCAGCCTGTTCTAGTGCTCTGGCAACCTTACATTAAGCAAGTTTCTCCTCGTGTTGAGGCAGACCTTCCTGTGTTCCAGTTTCCATCCATTGCCCCTTGTCCTATCACTGAGCACCACTGAACAGAGACTGTCCTTGACACCCACTCTTCAGATACTTATAAACATCAATAAAATTTCCTGTCTTCTCTTTTCCAGACTAAATTAGGCCCGGGTCTCTCAGCCTTTCCTAAGAGAGACGCTCCAGTCCATTAATCGTCCTTGTACTCCTCTTCTTTGCACACTCCTCCAGTATATCCCTGTCCCTCTTGAACTGGGGAGCCTAGAACGGGACACAATCATGCCCTAATTATTTGTATTAATAAAAAACCCCAAAAAATCATGCCCTAGTTTCTGGTACAAAAATTTTATGAGCTGCCTGCACTGAAACTCAGTGGCATTAGACACTTTCTGAATCATTCAGGGATTAAGGGATAATTTGGTTGCAAAGCAAAACTTGTTTTAGAATTTAATCCCCAGAGCTACAAAGCCCTTTAAAGGTCTTAGGAACTTTCTCTTTTACCCAAAACATGTTACATATATATGCCTGATATTTATGAACCAAGCTTTTTATGTCAGTGTGTATTTGCGGTGATCATGTTATTAGTAAGTGACACCATGAGATAAGCATTAAAAGTATCCTACTCAAATGTAGAAAAATCTTCTTTATACATCGGTAATATAACTAGATATCCCTCAAATAAGTGGATTTAGTACATAGCTCAGCTTCCAAATATACAACAGAGTCAGCTAACAAATCTGAAATTACTGTATTTTAACAGTGGGAAACGGGAGGGGTAACTTGCAGTGAAGGTCCATGTATTTTGGATTCACAGAATACCAGGTTGGAAGGGAACTCAAGTATCATCTAGTCCAACCTTCCAGAGTAAGAATACAATTTAAATGAGGTGGCCCAGCACCCTGTCAAGCTGGGTCCTGAACCTACCTATCAGAGGGGAATCCACTGCCTCCCTTGGGAGTTTATTCCAATAGTTTAAATGGTGAAAAAGTTTTTCTGTCATCCAGTCGAGACCCATTACCTCTTGTCTTTACCCTGTGACTCCTTGTAAATAGAGAGTCACTCTCCTCGTGATAGCCACCTCTTATGTACTTGTACATGGTTATGAGGCCTCCCCTAAGCCTTCTCTTCTCAAGACTGAACAAAATCAGTTCTCTTAGCCTAAGTACGTCAACCAACCACAAAGCAGAAACTACACAAGTGGCTGTGAGATTTTGAGTTTTGTGTTTTTTCAAGTAAACCATTCTTAACCTGCATGTATTCCTTATACAGCTAAAATGTTGAAGAAATCCTGCAAGATTTAATAGCCTAAAACACTGCTAGGCCCTGCAAACATATCTGACATGTCCAGTTTAAGAGAATAAAAGACCCAAATATACATTAAAAAAAAATTAAAAATTCATCATCCTTTAGGATTTTAATTTAGATGGAAGCATAAGTACTCATATCCTCTTTATTACCAGAATAAGCAGTAAAGCCTGTTGTACACAACTGCTTGGAATTACTCCAAAGCTGGCAGTTTCAATTAATATGCTCATAAGCAATAAAGTTAAGTGTTTTATAGGACTAATTCAGAGAGCATTAGTGCCTCTGGACAATAGCCATGAATTATCAAGTGATACTATACTTGACTCAGTTGTACAGCTCTAAATCCAGGTCCTGTAACAGATGCACTCAGGAATAGTTTTTGCACAGAAGATTTTGACATTAACAGATACTGAAGTCCCCAGGAAGGACAAGTCTTGCACCTATCAGTGCAGTCTGGAATCATTTCTGTAGGGACTGCAGCTAGACCATGAAAGAAGCAACTCAGAGAACACAGAGGTCACATCAATAAAGCTAAAGATTGTTTTGGGATAGAATGGGGGGGAGTTGCATTGTTCACCTGACATCTCGCTGCCTACTTCTTCCCTCGTACTTGGAGTTGCAAAAATTGCAGAAGCCACTTCCTTTCCAGCTCCTTCCCTGCTTGCTAACTGCAAGAGGAATGCACTATATGCATTTGATCTTGTAAGGGAATCACAAGAGATGTCCAGAAAGACCTCAGAGTCCGCAAAAGATTATGAACATGCAGTAAAACAAGTGGCACAATTCCATCTCAATTGTAGAACCAGGCTACCTGATCCAACTTCCACATGGAAAAGGTGGGAAGTTTTGGAGCAGAACTTTGTTCAAAATCTGCACGGTAAAAGAAAGGTAGTTTTTCTTGTCAGTAAAGATATAAGTACCTGCTCTTTAGCTGAAGGCAGCGCCTGTTTGCTAATAAAAACGTGCATTAGTAAGGAAGAAAGATGCAGAGCCCCCCTCCCCGCAACTGATCCACTAAGATTTGCCACTCACACAAAGGCAGCAAAAC
Source organism: Semnornis frantzii (assembly GCA_013399775.1). Taxonomy (NCBI): domain Eukaryota; kingdom Metazoa; phylum Chordata; class Aves; order Piciformes; family Ramphastidae; genus Semnornis; species Semnornis frantzii. The sequence continues at coordinate 3,772 of VWYK01110568.1, forward strand.
ACATTTCGGTCTTACCTCAGAGACGATTGATGTGAAACTGCTGCTGAAGTGTACGTGCTCATGCACCTCACTGCCATTGGCGGTCAGAAGCCATTCCCCAAAAGCCCTCTGCTCACTCATTGACTGGTTGCTACGGCTCTGATTAGCTGAGAGCTCCTGGAGATCCCAGCGGTAGGGAGGAGTTGCACCCACCAACGCGATGAGGATGGCTTCAGTGGCGACATAGAGCTGCCATGAAAGACAAAAATAAAAAAGAAGTGAAACATATCCAAGCAATGCTTCCTCTGTAGCTGGATCAAATCAGTATAAAAACAGTATTCCTATTTTATATTATCCTTCCACCACCTTACAATGCCATGTACAACCCCTGTCTACTAAATATCACAGATTAAATCACAATGCCAGCACAGACTTTTTGTCAATTATTTGACAGAAAAGAATTCCTCTCCTGACACTCTTTCCTTAGTCAGAGGGCCCCAAATTCCCACATACAGAAAGGACACCTCTTGGATGCACCAGAAATTGTTATTAGTATCAAGAAGACAAAATAAACCTACTCCTTTATGCAAGTATATTACTCTATAATATCCTCTCCTTCTACTTGCGTTGTCCATTCTTCTATTGGAATGGACCTCTTCCTCATACCTATTCTTTACCAGTTTCAGCAAATTCTTCCCTATTTTTTAATCTTTTGTGAGCCTGTTTTACTGTATGAACATATATATGCATTTGGGTTATATCTACACCTTTATAGACACACACGAGGTCTAAATACACTGGTTAATAGCTGCCTTTGTTCAGGGAAGAATAAAACCACTGGAAACTCAGATATTTCAAGCCTGGCCCAGAGCTAGATCACTAACCAGTCAATGCTTTGACAGGCTACATTACAGCTGTTATTTGACCTGTTTAAACACAGAAGTACCTCGATTCTGCAACAGAGGACAGAATACGACAGCATCTGAGAGACAAAAAGATGTTGCTGGTAACAATGTGAAGACCTTTCCCACACTCTTCAAGTAACACTGCCTCATTTCAAGCCCTCACTGAGAAACAGTTACTCAGCACAGCTGCTCCTAAAAAGAAGACAAAACACAAACAAACAAAAAACCACAAAAAAACAACAAACAAAAACCACAAAAGGAAAAAATAAAAAAAGAGGTTGAAGAGGTAGATTCTGTTGCTTCTCCTGCCTATACTTCACCCATAAAACCCTCTCGGTCATGCCACTCTATTCCTCCATTCATTTCAGCCACCTCCTGAATGCAGTTCTTGCTCTGCTCCCAGCATGTCCTCTCTCTGTTTTTGGGAAAAACGCACTAGTCAGAAAATGTGTTCTCTCTGAAAGTAGCTACACAATTCTCAAAAATGTGCCATTAAAAAAAACAATCTGACAAATTCTGAATCAGGCAACACCAGGTAATCTGTCTTCCTTAATATCTGAGCAGTCAAAGTTACACCTAGATCTAAATGTAAATTGCTGCTAAATCAACAGAGAGTCATTACCTGGAAGCATTTTCTTTCTATCAGCTCCTTTTGGCATTATATGTGATCACCTCCTGCTACTAGAATAGCACTTTAATACCTTTAATTTTTTTAAAACCACTATTAAAAAAAAAAAAAAAAAGAAGTTATTTAAGGTCAAAAGGAATCTGGAAAAAAAACAAACCAAACTAAAGAACAACAAAACCCCCACAAAACCAACCAAATCATAATCTATTAACTACATTTTTTTTTACATTACATCATTGTCTATCTAGAAGTTGTTTAGCTTAAAAAACGAAGCCTCACCTGGTACAGAAGGCAATGATAAGATTACATGGTGAAAGATGTGAAAGAACTGAGAAGTCATGTTGCTAGGGATGTCTGGATACAGAAATCTCAAGAACAGTTGGAAATTACAGAGAAATGAGAATTACAGGTCAAGACCTACAATACATCTCTGTGCTCTGACAACTCCATGTCAGGACAAAGTTGCAAGATCCTTGCTTTTGTCTTGTGAAATAAATACATTTTTTTCCAAGGAGATCAGAAAATTAAATCCTCAAGGCATTCCATTTAGAGAAAGCAAGCAAAATGTTTTCCAGTTTTGCTTTAGGTGGAATCCACCCCATCTACAGGAAACTAAATTGAAAAATAAGTGATTGCAGACACACAAAGAAGCACTGCAGACCTTTTTACAGTTAAAAAAAGTTATACAGAAAAAAAAACCACAACAGCCTTAAGCAGCCCAGTGGCTGCAGCAAGCAAAGATATATATATATATTCAAAAAAAAGGTAATATATAGAAATGCTTCCAAGTGATCTGTTGAATCAGAAAAGCATATGAAAGTGGATATGTTATGGGTGTTATCAAATAGTATTGTTTTGTATTTAAGTTTCAGCAGTGACTCCAGCACACAGGACTGTTTTTCTGCCTGTTTTGTTCTTTGGGTAACAGGTATGGTAAACTCTCTTCTTTTCAACCAAACCAGAATCCATGAACACCCACCACAATTCATGTACAATTCTGGAGACCAGAAATGTTTTTTCTAGAAGAGGTCTTAGAAACCACAAGAAGGAAACTCTATCAAGTTCCAAGAACTCCAAAAGACAGTTTTTATTGTTCAAATAAGAGGTTCTCCCCTTAAGAATTCTAAATGTGTGCACTGAGCATTAATAGAGACTGGCAGACGGGCGATCAACATAAAATGTTATCAAATCAAACAGAAATACAGTATAACAACTTCATAAAGGAGAAAATGGCTACATTATGCACATTGTGGCAAAGAAAACCTTCATTTTTAAAAATTTGTTCTATAGTCCCAGTCAAGCCAAATTTATACATTTTAATGAAGACTTTCTATTCATAAAACATTTAACATCCACATGGAGACAGTGAAACAGTTCCCTACGGAATTCCCTGCACTGATCTGGATAAAATCAAGTTGAATACCAAGCGCAGAGAGAAGGAACAGCAGCTGATAGTCACTGATAATGAAATGTGGGTTGTGTTAAGATTGCTTTAAATTTCTCCTGCTTGTTTATATCTTCTGTAGGTAAAAAATTTACAATCTGCCCAGAAAAGAAGTCTACAGTGTATGGAGATTTATTAAAAGGCAACCCCTTAATAACATGGACATTTTAATTTTCTCCGCTAAGAAATTTTATTTTGACTATAACTATTTCATTAACAGGTTTTGAGATTACATTCAAACTTAACTTTTTGAAATTAATATTAATAGAGATGCCTGGAATGCATCGATCAGCTTTCTTGGTGTTAATTTTCATAAAAAAACTTCCAAGGAAAACAGACTAAATACAAAGTAGGAAGGAAGGATTTAGTTTGAGTATAATAAAAATATACACACAAAAATAATTTAAGAAAATCTTTGAGACCTTGTATTTTACCCACTAAGAAGCACAAATGAAAAATAAAATGAAGACTTAAATTCTACTAAAAAGTGCTTTCAATCATTTTAATCAGCTCATCAGCGATTCACAATCAGCCTGGTCATTTTAGATAAGTACCAGCTGAAGTACTCACTGCTGAAAAAGATGAGTAAAGCACTAATTTCTGATCTTTCAAATACACAAACATTAAAACTGCACCTTGAGGAAGGACAGGAATTAAGGAATAAGAACAAAAGACTTTGCTCTGGGAGAAGCCCATGATAAAGAGATGGGTTACATTTTAGGACTCAACCAATTTCCCCCCCGATTNAACCAATTTCCCCCCCGATTCATGCCAAGCAGCTGAAAAAATTGAAGGGCCACCTTATTTTTGTAAGTCTGCTGATCTCATCTGCTCACAGTTATTTCAACTCACATGACTCACTTCCCCCCGCCCCAGTCAATAACTCCTTTATCTTAAAAAAAACAACAACTCTAAAATGTCTTCCTGATGCAAAGTTATCATCTGATGCTGGCACTATTCTACCAAATTGTCTTTCCTCTCTTGGTAGAGCAGGAAGAGAGAAGACCTTAAAGACAGAAGGGAAGGCTATTGTAGTTAAAGCAAACAATCACCATGTGCAGCACACATTGTAATCTTTCAAACACTTAATCTCAATCCCATTCTGACAAGAAACACGAACAATGGCACCACTGTTACTACCTGTGTCAACTCTGTTGACACAGTTCTTTCCAAGTGAAAGAACTTTGCGTTCCAGTCGAGAAGCTAAGAAAACCTACCAGTTTAGTTTTTCAACCTTAAAATGTACGCCTTCAGAACCCAGAGAAAAAAGTTCAAAGCCTGTCCAAACGTACACATAACTTTGTTCTAGAAATCCTTTAACATCCACATTGAAATGGGATCAGTAATGTTGAAAAAGACTTCTAAGCTCAAGTCCAACCATCGACCCAATACCACCATGCCCACTAAACAATGTCCTGAATCATAGAATAGAATCGTACAATGGTTTAGGTTGGAAGGGACCTCAAAGGTCCATCCAGTTCCAACCCCCACCATAGGCAGGGATACCACCCACTAGAACAGGATGAGGATCCAACCTAGTCTTAAATACCTCCAGGAGAGAGCATCCACCACCTTCCTGGGCAGCCTGTTCCAGTGTCTCACCACCCTCACTGGAAAAAACTTCTTCCTTACATCTAGTCTAAATCTCCCCTCTTCCAGTTTAAAACCATTATTCCTCATCCTGTCATTACAAGACCTTGTAAATAGTGCCTTCCAAGCCTTCCTGTAGGCCCCCTTCAGATACTGGAAGCACCATATCTACACGTTTTTTAACACATCCAAAGCATTCAAATTTTAACACTCTACAGCAAAGCACAACTCTCAGAGCCTCAGTTCCTACAGCTTCTCTTAGATTCCCCTTCTTCTCTATCCCAAACATCCAAATATGCACACATCTCAACTCTGTTTCATGCTCAATAACATTTTGTTTGGCAACAGCAGTGGCTGACAGTGCCTACGGGAATGCTGCACACACCTAGCAGATGCACTCTGGCCTATCTAATGATGACAAAAACTTGTGATGGCATTAGTAACAGGACTGCGGGACACACACCCATGCTCTCATCTCCTCAGCTCAAGTTAATTTAATAATTTTGTAGTCTATGGAAAGAAAATGAATCCACCCTTTTTCTGACAACACACAGAAATTATCTTTACCAGAAAGGTGTAGTGCTTTCAGCTCTGCACTTCTGTCCTTATGCCATAACCATAAGCAAATTTAATCCTGAATATGCATAGTTCATTGAAATGTGTCAATAGCATTAGATTCTTCTACCTCTTCCACCACCATTCTCCCAAACACCAGAAAAACAAATACGAAAACCTAGCATCAAAAGACAAGGTACTAGTATCCCCTGCAAGCTGGATTCCTCCACAGTTCTATAAATGCAAGCATTTTCTTTCTCTTTGAGAGATTGCTTCTAAACTGACAGCTAAAATCTTGCAAGTTGAGTTCCCTTTACTATCTATCAACAACCTGGATGAACGGACTGAGTGCACCCTCAGCAAGTTTGCAGATGACACTAAGTTTGGATGGAACACTGAGCTCCTTGAGGGTAGAAAGGCTCTACAGTGGGACCTGGATAGACTGAGTTGATGGGCTGAGGTTAACTCTACGAGATTCAACAAGGCCAAGGACCAGGTTCTGCATTTGGATCACAACTCCAGGTTTGGGAAAGTAGACAGAAGACTGCCTAATAGGAAAGGCCTGGGGATGTTGATTAACAAGCCAGCTGAACATAAACCAGCATGTGCCTAGGTGGCTAAAAAAGCCAACAGCATCTCAGCCTCTATCAGCAACACTGTGGTCGGTAGGACCAAGGAAGTGATTGTTCCACTTCTGACAGGCTACTGAATATGAATAACCAATCTGGAAATGTTGTTTTTCTACCTACAAAAATAAAAGGCAGAAAGCAAGCTTAGGTGCCTTGTTAAAACATTTACACAAACTTCCAGCTCCTCTCTGGCAAAAAATGTTCAGTGTTAAGTTTGGAAAGCAAGTCAATGAACAAAAGCAGCAAACTGAAATTACAAAAAGCAGAACTCTTACTTGTCCTTGAAGAGGGACATTTAAGAAAGCTGTGAGAGACAAAGTTGTGTGCCGAGACTCTTCAGCTGAACGTCAGCTTGCACCTTCATCAATACCATACTGAAAGTGCCACCCCGCTGTTCTTATGCAAAGAAACAAAGCAATATAGTACCAGAAGTTTCTGTTCCAGTCTATGAATAAGCTACAAATCAGCCCAGGACTGAATTGTCCCAGTGGCATTATAGAGTAACACAGAAGTGAAAAACAAAAAATCAGCAAGTGCAGGTAAAAAGAAAAAAAACACAACAGGAACTGTGAGCTGCCAAGTGCCAGGCAGTCCTGCTTCTACCAGCATCATTCATTATTCTTTTGTCTGCATTTCATCTTTTTCTTGCTTGCTTTCCACAGCTTCCAGCCCACCTTGGCTATCAACACACCTGAGTCAGAACCAGTTAAGACGACAGTGGTTTATGGTAAGTCATAGAATCAACCAAGTTGGAAGAGACCTCCAAAACCATCCAGTCCAACCTATCACCCAGCCCTAGCCAATCAACTAGACCATGGCACTAAGTGCCCCATCCAGTCCTTTCTTGAACACCTCCAAGGACAGTGACTCCACCACCTCCCTGGGCAGCCCATTCCAATGCCAATCACTCTCCCTGGCAAGAACTTCTTCCTAACATCCAGCCTATACCTCCCTTGGCACAACTAGAGACTGTGTCCCCTTGTTCTGTTGCTGGTTGCCTGGGAGAGACCAGCCCCCACCTGGCTACAACCTCCTTTCAGGTAGTTGTAGACAGCAATGAGGTCCACCCTGAGCCTCCTCTTTTCCAGGTTGCACACNAAGTGTAGAACCCTGCACTTAGCCTTGTTAAATCTCATCTCATTGGCCTCTGCCCACCCATCCAGCCTGTCCAGATCTCTCTGCAGGGCCCTCCTACCCTCCAACAGATCCACACCTGCTCCTAACTTGGTGTCATTTGCAAACTTACTGATGCTGGACTCAATCCCCTGGCCCAGATTATCAATAAAGATATTGAACAGGACGGGGCCCAGCACTGATCCCTGGGGGACACCACTAGTGACAGCTGCCACCTGAATGTAACACCATTCACCATCACTCCCTGGGCCTGGCCCTCCAGCCAGTTCTTGATCCATGTAAGAGTGAATCTGTCCAAGCCACAATCTCACCTCAGCATGCCGTTTTGGGACTCTGACGAAGAATGCAGGGTGAGCGCTTCAGAAGTTTCTGCTATTTAAGTATCCAGACTAAAGACACTGGTGACATCTGTATAAGCTGTTTTTGTTCATTTATTCATATTAAGGACTTGTCTGAGGATAAGCAACTGGATCAATCAGTGGTGGGTTTTGTGTTTTTTTTTGGTTTGTTGGGGCTTTTTGATGAAAAAAAAAAAAAAAGAAAAGAAATCTTGTGTTTACTGCTATTTCACAGGCACATGATGCTCCAGAACTGAAAGAATGGTTTTCCAGTCTTGTGATGGAATTTACTAAAGCACTGATTTTCAACTTACACCCTACAGGCTTCAGAAGTCCCTGAATTACTACTTAGAGTTCTAGTTTAAAACAATTAAGAAACACAAGGTTGTCAGCAGTCTTAAATTTACTGTAGAAGGATTGAACATCTTCAGTGGGAAGTCTGTAGAGGGTCTGCAGACTGAAAGAGACTGAAGACATCTGGTGTTTTTCTAGATATCTAAGACAATAAATGAACAGCACATCACCATCAGAAAACTGGAACATGCAACATGCACAGCTTTCCTTAAAAAGGCTTCATTATGCTTTCCAAAGCAAATTCTTAGCACCTTTTCCCCACAAACTCACTAGGATTAGGAAATTGACCAAGTGATCACTAATACAACCTTTGACCAGGTTAAGTTCCACACCTTAGCCAGTGATCACGCTGTAAACACACAAGACCTAGAAAACAGATGCTGTTGCTCCAGAAGGACTCCAGTCCCACTGGGCTGGCACTTGCAAAAAGAAAGCAGAGGCTTTACCTAATGCAAACAATACACATGAAGCACTACATTAGCTATAAACAGAAGTAATTATATTAACTGCTGCCATTTAAAAAAAGCATTTGAGAGCACAAAAGTTGATTTGGGTCAGAAAGAAAGTGCAACAATCATGTGCAAGTTGGAAACAATTATTCTGAGTTAAATTACACATCTACTAGTTCTACTACCCTAGAGAAAAGTAAAGTCCCTAAAATAGAGAACATGACAGTGAGGAGAGCCTTGATCATGTGGCTCACCAGTGGAAAAATACTGGTAATTTACTGCCTGGAACACATGAGAAGTTAGAGACTGTATGTGTACACATAGGCAGGGATGGAGATATTGTGTCATAATACAAATATTTATAACCCCCATTCTTTGCTATAGAGTAGAATTACACCTGTTCACTCCCAGGGTCACCTTCTGAAGGCACTGAGATGACAGACAGGCGAGATGGATTGTTCCAAAGGTTTGCTAGCTTTAAAGTCACCCTGATTAACAGCAGAGGATGGAATTGCTTCAGCTTCCACCAAATCCACCATCCCATTGCACAACACACTCCATGCGACAATAATTCTTAAATCTCAAAACATCTCCCCATGTCTTATCTCCACTCCTTATAAAAAAGTGACAGTCACCACTGCCATGGTGCCTACCAGGTACCTTCCAGTCCCAGCT
>VWYK01110570.1:0-14247 GCA_013399775.1 Semnornis frantzii
AGAACTGCACACAGTAGAGTTTGGGCCAAACTGTTCCAATAAAAGGAGAATATTACACCAAAATATTTACACTCAAGGATTAAAAAAAAAACAAACATGCACTACTTCTTCCTGTTCCAAAAGCCAAAGCAACACAGACCAGCTCCATGCTAATCTCAAGCAACCCAGGTTGTGATGGGGCCAGATTTTACACATTCAAGTATGTTAAGCTTCAAGTAGATTGATTAATTTCTGGAGGAGCCACACAAGCCTGGAATGTTAATTCAGATGTGGAGAAGTCTTAAGGTCTCCAGTTCCTTTCCCATTTCTGTACCTGTGCCCAGATTCTTCCAGGCACTACAGCAGCAGTGAAGTTCTGCCACTGTTTGTCATGATTAAATAAATGGTACAGATGAGTTTGTCTAACTGCATGGGGGCCAGCTCTCAATCAGTTATACAGATACTGCATACAGCACCAGAGGTCACAGAGCAAGTTGCACCATCTCTCAGTCTGAAGGTTTTAAAACTGTAGATTAAGCACTTCTGGGTCTGTTTGAACAAGGAAGTTCTGCAGCACTGGTTCATTAGAAGCACCTAAGAGAAAAGCAAACCTTGGTGTCAGGGAAGGTCATGGAGCAGATCATCTGGGGTGCAGGTGATCAGGCCCAGTCAGCATGGCTTCATGAAGGGCATGTCCTGCCTGCCTAACCTGATCTCCTTCTACACCAAGGTGGCCAACTTAGTGGATAAGGGAAAGGCTGTGGATGCTCTCTGCCCAGACTTCAGCAGTGGCTCTGATAGCACCTCCCACAGCATTCTCCTGGAGAAACTGGCTCCTCATGGCTTGGATGGATGTACTCTTAGCTGGGCAAAAAATGGCTGATGGCCAGGCCCAAGGAATGGTAGTAAATACACTTACATTCTGTTGGTGGCCAGCCACTGGTGGTGTTCCCCAGGGCTCAGTGTTGAGGACAGTCTTGTTTAATATCAGTGACCCAGATGAGTCTGGAGTACTGTGTACAGTTCTGGAGCCCTCAGCACAGGAAGGACATGGAAGTGTTGGAGTGGGTCCAGAGGAGGCCACGAAGATGCTCAGAGGGCTGCAGCAGCTCTGCTATGAGGACAGGCTGAGAGAGTTGGGGCTCTGCAGCCTGGAGAAGAGAAGGCTTCCAGGAGACCTTAGAGTAGCCTTCCAGGATCTGAAGGGGGCCTACAGGAAGGCTGGGGAGGGACTATTGACAAGGTCTGGGAATGCCAGGACAAGGGGCAATGGGCTTAAACTGGCAGAGGGGAGATTTAGACTGGATGTTAGGAGGAAGTTGTTTGCAGTGAGGGTGGTGAGACACTGGCACAGGTTGCCCAGGGAGGTTGTGGCTGCTCCCTGCCTGGAGGTGTTGAAGGCCAGGTTGGAGGAGGCCTTGAGTGACCTGTGCTAGTGGGAGGTGTCCCTGCCTATGGCAGGGGGTTGGAACTGGATGATCCTTGAGGTCCCTTCCAACCTTACCATTCTATGAGGGGAGTGCGAGCATTGGAGGAAGTTTAGATCTGATATTAGAAACAAGCTGCTCAGGGAAGTGGTTACCATCCTGGGAAGCATTTAAAAGATGTGTAGACTTAGGGGAGATAGTTAGTGGTGGACTTGGCAGTGTTAGGTTAATGGTTGGACTCAATCTTAAAGATCTTTTCCAACCTAACCAGTCCTATGATTCTATGTGGTCATCTTAACAGCCCAACACAACCATGCTCCTTGATAACCATTTTGAATTCTAAGCTGTAGACAACACAGCAGCAAGGAAAGGCTTCAGTGTCAACCATTTTTCTTGCAAATGCACACACAGGTGCTATACAAGATGTTAGCATTGCCCATAGAGGGCAAAACAGCTGCAGAGTGTCCCTTCAAGTGCCCTCCACTCCTGGCAGGCTGGGGGAAGAGCAACAACAGGTCCTCTCATTTTCTGTATGACAAAGCTATGAGTTCTGCAAACTAGACACATCCAAAGGAAGAAAAAGGCCATTTCTGGGCATGCCAGCCCTACTGCTCAGTGAAATACTGCTCTTGGACAGCCTTTGAACTTCATGGTAAGAATAATATTAAAAAGCTACAAGAAACAGTGTCATTAATCTTATCAGCCAGATAAGAGTTGGGCTGAAGTAGTTAAAAGCTGTATGCAGAAGACTTAAGAGCTGATGATTCTTTATCTGACTGATAAAGGCCTGTCTTGTGTCTTTGCTGCTTTATCAAATTGGAGGTGTTAAAGACAAGAAAAAAGTGAAACAACCATCAATTACCTAACACTATCACTAATAATTAAGTACTTTCTCTTCCTAGTCTTAGATGATAAAGCAGGGCTGTTAAGCCATTGACACTGATTGCTGGAGAGGATAATAATTTCTCAGCCAGTCAGCCTGGATTAGAACACAGCCATAAAACTGCTGTGACAGGGCTGCTGTTCCTTACATTCAAACCAGGAAGGTGGGGAGGAAGAAAGAAGCAAAAGCTGGAGGCACAAAAGAGTGTCCTGTATGACTACTGCAGCTTTAGCAGGCTTTTAATTACAAAATGGGGCACGTGTACTCCTTACCTTGTGTATCTAACCTGAATGTAGCTGGTTGGACTGGATGATCTTGGAGGTCTCCTCCAACCTGGTTGATTCTATGATTGTTTTATGATTCTACCTAACGCAACAGGGTGAGGCAGTGGCAAGTTGATTGACTTTCCTCTTCTTTTAAAAGAGCAGGAAAAAACTTTCACCTGATACCTAAGCACAGACTTGTTTTGAATAGTGGAAAACCAAGGGTGGACAGCACTAGTACAGTGTTACAGCAGGAAAAACACATCTGTGCTGAAGAATTCCAAGTGTGAACATGAACTGCAAAGTCTATGAAGCATTCTGTATCTTCAGTTCTATGAACACAAATGACTGCCACCAGCTAAAGGGCTGGTGGAGGTATTTCCACTCTGCCTAAGAGGGTCTCCCATAGGCACACTCAAAAGCAAGGTCTGATCTTAGTGTTTGAAGAGGCCAGACAGAAAAACTGCGCCAATTTTAGGTACCATTTTTTCCCTCACTTAATTCTTTCCTCTTTGGCCTTGTTCCCCATTGCCCTTTGCCCTTCCACTTATCATGGGGTTGGGTCATAACGAATGTGTTCCTGTTTTCCTGGATTGTGCTTATCATCCTCACTCCTGCTCTGCTACTCCCACTAAATCCACTAACAAACAGATTGTTTAGACCTGCAGCCTTCAAAATTTTAACATCTTGAAGTAACAAGAATTTTCCTGGTGTGGGTCCTGAGCTAAGAAATGTACTCCAGGTGTGAACCATTAGAAAAAGAAAATTAAAAATATTCCTATAGAGCTTTTAGACAGGCAAGATTTCCACTCTACAAAGAAACATGAGATGGCTACAGAAAGTGTTGAATTGTGTGAGTAAAGCTCCTTTGCACAGCCATAGTTACTCAGAGAGACATTGGCAGGACAGAGTGTCTGGATAATACTTTGCTGGGCTACTCTCAGGCCCATCACAGGAGCCTTTAATGGGCTCATCTCTGCCAGTCCAGAGCAGCACATCAGGGTGAGCTATGGGAACAAGGGAGTCCCTGTCAGGTCTGTTGGTTTGAGAGCTCTGCTGTATCTCTCAGAGCCAGAGCACCAGGGTGCAGGGGGAGCTGCTGGGACCTGGGAAGTCCTAGTCAGCCCCATGTGTGCATGTGGTGGTCTGTGACACCATCTGGAATGGGGTTAAGGCCTTGAGGACTTGTATGCTCAGCTGCCAGTGAGTGGGCAGACTGGAATGCAGGAGCTGGATACTGTGTAGACTGTCTGAAGCTGGTAGCTTGTACATATGTGTGTGTGTGAACACCTCTACACGTGTGTGCACTCACTACTGACCCTCCAGGCCACCTAGCCTGAGAGGGGAGGAGGTTGAGGCCATGGATGATGCCTGTCTAACCCCCTGTGACCCATAAATATGTTCTCTGTGTGTGTTCTGCGTGCATGTACCTGCTGGGAACTCATCTGCACCTTGATACTGGTCAGACCTGGGCATATGGAGCAGTAGCAGCAGCCTCACATTCCTCAGGCTGCTGGATTCAGCATGCTATCATTTTGCCTAGTAAATTGCTCTTACCCACTGAAAAGAGCCTAACAACACAAGGCACAGAGATCCTCATTTCAGAAAATGGTAACAAATTAGACCCACAATAATGATATTTAAAAAGATGATGTCACTGATAAGGGGTATTTTATATTTCATGTTCCTTGCCAAAAAATACTTTAGCCTCTAAAGATTTACTTCATAGGCTAATGAGTTCATTAGTATGTTAACAGAATTTCTTATCAACCAGCAATCTTACATTTGTTTTCAACAGGAGCATGTTTTGGGAAGCTGTTATGATTGCATTGTTTAATCAATTCCACAGAAGACAATCACCTGGAGCACTGTGGGCAGCAGAGCATTGACCTCTTTTCCTCTTAAGATACAGATAAATGATGGTCTCTGCTTCCAGTGCAAACATGTTAATGACCGTGAGAACCCGTGGCAATATGATCATTTCTATTCCTGCTTTTTGTGACCTTAGTGCTTTTGGGTCTGAAAATGCAATAGAATCCTAGAATGGTAAGGTTGGAAGGGACCTCAAGGATCATCCAGTTCCAACCTCCTGTCATAGGCAGGGACACCTCCCACTAGCACAGGTCACTCAAGGCCTCTTCCAATCTGGCCTCAAACCCCTCCAGGGAGGGAGCAGCCACAACCTCCCTGGGCAACCTGTGCCAGTGTCTCACCACCTTCACTGCAAACAACTTCCTCCTAACATCCACTTTCAATCTCCCCTCTGACACTTTAAACCCATTGCCCCTTGTCCTGTCATTGCAAGACCTTGTCAATAGTCCCTCCCCAGCCTTCCTGTAGCCCCCTTCAGATACTGAAGGGCTACTCTAAGGTCTCCTGGAAGCCTTCTCTTCTACAGGCTGCAGAGCCCAAACTTTCTCAGCCTGTCCTCGTCTTTTGAAATCCAAAAGCAGTACCTAGTGAGAGTGGAATCAGATAAGTTAATCAGAAGGGCACCATAGCTGATGACCTTGCTGACATGCTTAAACCAGCTGATAAGGATGCACACCCCCCCACAGACAGGTAATCATTACCTAGCTTCATTTTTCCAGAGGGAATCCACTGCCAAAAACTCGTTGAAGCAGTCTTCATTGTGAACCTCTGGTTGATGAACAGAGGAAAGAACATAAATCAAGATGATGCACACAAACTAAGCCAGCTCAGAGGTGCACCAATGATCTCCAGCAACCAGTTCAGCTTTCCTGGCAAAGGGGAACAAGCAAACACCAAAAAAGTGTTGCGCAGAAGGGAGAAGTTACACAACACTTCCTTCAGCAGACAGTCACCAAAAGAGTCCTACTCCTCTGTATCTGCTTCAGCAGCCCTGTTTACACACATCACTAGCCTCTCAAGTGCTGCATCAAGCTAAAAGTAAACAAACAAAAAAAGAGAAGGTTATCTGTAATCAGAATAATTCCAGTCATGTTTACAGTACAAACCTCTTGAGCCAAAGGGTAAACTTAAGGACAGTAAGACAGTGTGGTCACGGGAAGAAATTACTCAGAAGAAGGAGTTTAGGATGGGATTATAAATTTATATTCCAGTTTCAGTAGGATCCCCCTGGAGTGTCTTTTCCCAACACTTTCTGAAAGGATTTGCCCCACTGCAGATGAGGCTACAACCATTAGCAAGCCTGAAGAAATTCCTTCAGCACAGGGCAGACACTCTGGGAACTATTTTATCTAAGGTGCAACTCTCTTCCTGATCGGTTTTAGAGAGTAGTCCAACTTCCCTATTGGTGTTAGGATCTGCATTTGGAAAAGAGTATTTCATTCTGATAGCTACTTTAGAACACACACTTTCTGTGTTGATTCTGGTATCAAACCAAATCCTACATGAGCAGTGAGGAGGACGTGACTTGTAACAGATCCCGTCCCCATTTAGGTAACTGCTGCTTGGGTAAATTATATTATCCAAGAGATAGTGGTTTCCTGTCTCCTGTGTACTTAAGGGTGTTTCATATTCTGAAGGTGATTGACAGCCACTGGGAATGACCTTCCTAAACACTGTGGTGCCAGTGTTACACAAAAAGGCCATGAGTGCGCAGCAAACACAGGCCAACAATGCTTTCCCTTGAAATACTGAAAACTTCTAGCAAGCAAAATGAACCTGTAGAAAAGTTTAGAATCATAGAATGGGAAGGTTGGAAGGGACCTCAAGGATCATCCAGTTCCAGCCCCCTGCCACAGGCAGGGACACCTCCCACTAGTACAGCTCACTCAAGGCCTCCTCCAACCTGGCCTTCCACACCTCCAGGGAGGGAGCAGCCACAACCTCCCTGGGCAACCTGTGCCAGTGTCTCACCACCCTCACTGCAAACAACTTCCTCCTAACATCCACTTTCAATCTCCCCTCTGCCACTTCAAACCCATTGCCCCTTGTCCTGTCATTACAAGACCTTGTCAATAGTCCCTCTCCAGCCTTCCTGTAGGCTCCCTTCAGATACTGGAAGGCTACTCTAAGGTCTCCTTGAAGCCTTCTCTTCTCCAGGCTGCAGAGCCCCAACTCTCTCAGCCTGTCCTCAGAGGAGAGCTGCTGCAGCCCTCTGAGCATCTTTGTGGCCTCCTCTGGACCTGCTCCAACAGTTCCATGTCCTTCCTGTGCTGGGGGCTCCAGAACTGTACACTGTTTCTCTAAAAACCATTTCACAGCAACCCCCTGCTTCATTTGCAGACTCATTTGTTCTGTGCCTGATGACAGAGCTGACACTTCAGTGTGAGACAGCTCTGTGTCTGTTCTTAACTTCATGCACCTAAGGAAATGACTCCACAATCCCAAAGACAGCAACCCAATAAGATGGACAATAAACAGAAATTGCTTTGAACTGACACTGGTCACCAGCTGGTGCTGAACATGTTTAAATGTTGAAGGTTCTATGCTACAGAGTACAAGAATGAGAAAACTCAAGCTACCAGGCTCACACCCTTGCAATTATACTTTACTAGGCTACTGAAGCATAGGACTTTCAGGTGTGTTGGTCAGATCTTCACAAACCAGTGGCACTTACAAGGTAGAACTGAAAATACATCTACTCTGTGAAGGGCTCTCAGAGAGCAGTGGTGTTCATCACCCAAGCATGCAGCGAAGCTCAGAATCCACCAAACAAAACATTATCTACAATGAACAAAATTATACCAGATTTGCAAAGACATCAGTCACAGAATTTGGTTCAAACAGGTCTATATAGCTAAAGAGTTCTTCATCTGACTCTTCAAGTGTGTTTGGCAGAACCATCCAGAATTATTACTGCAACAGTTAACACTAAAACAGGATAGCAGAATGAAGTAACTGAAGAGCAACAAGGGTATCTGGGCTGAGGATCACCAAATGAAATGAAGAAAGGACCTTGACTAATTCTCTTTTGATTTCTGCTTGCAGAAACCTTCCTTTCTCAGAAACACACATGTAAAAGAAACAAACATCACCAGAAAGCAGAGGAAAAGAAAAGTCAGACACACTGCATCTTTGGTAAGTTAAAGACTCAGGTCACCTGTTCAGCTTTATGGACACAAATACAGCACCATCTACAGCACTGCAATACCATAGTGGGAAAATAAATCATGAGCATCAATTTTAAACAAGAGACTGGCAAAGACATAACAGAAACATGTAATGCAGAGCTCAAAAGAAGCAAACTGGAAGCATAGTGCAAAGTTCCAAACTGAACAACTAAAAGGACCAGGTAGAGAGGGTAAAGAAACAGTAAACCTGAAATAAACAAGCAGAGTTTATGAAACAATGTTATGTCAAAGCTGTGTAGCTATGGCACTATCCCAGTAAAGCAGGAGGTCTGAAGCTAAACCCTACCAGGCTGTAGTGCTAATTGAACTTGGGTCTGGCTTTCACCAGAAAAGGACTTTAACCAAGTTATGCCATAAAGTTATGACAGCAGAAGCAAAACTTCAGCATTTAGAGGAGACATTATAGATGCCTGTAATTATGGGAGATGCATACTTTTGTTCCCACCATGACTCCTCAGACATGCCTGAGCTTGGCAGAGCTCTGTGAGAACAGACAGCTACACTGGGGGCACCTCTGAAGAGGAATACAAGTTTTCTCCTGGATGGCAGATGGAGTTTTGAATTCTATTCTGTGAAAACTAGGTGTCCAAACCTGAGATTTTGTCATGTCCCATCAGCTTAATTCTTCATTTGAACTGGCCCTACTAGACTGAACTCCAACAAGGATGTCTGAAATGACAGGCACTCCAATTCTTTATTTGGATTGGAAAATTCTGTCCATGCTTTGAGTTATATAACAACTAGAATTATAAATAAGTGAATTTAACTCATGAGTGATATTTAGTTATAAAAGTCCCATCTCAGCCTCAGATTTCCATAAAATAAATGAGAATGAAAAATTTGACCTTAGCTCTAACCCAGTCTAGGTGTCAGAATCTCAGGTTTTCAATTAAGAGATTAAAATCTATTAATTAGCTGAGAGAAATCCACAGTCCAAACCCAATTTCCAACAACACAAGAACACAAACAAAACTGGATGTACAAAATAGTAGGGAACAGTCAAAGCTGAGAAGCAAAACTTGATCCACCACCTGTTCAAAAGTGGTAAGGATTCCTCAGTGAAGGCTGGAGAAAGAGAGACAGGCAGTGAAAATATTGTCAAAAAACTCCCAGGAACAGTGTTGTTTGTCACAGGGAAGGCCTTTCCAGCTTGCTACTGCACAAGCCAAGAGCAACAGTTACTGCAGGTCTTTGAAAGCAGCTGTTCAAGTGCCGTGCCCGTGCCAGCTATTCATCTGTGTGCTCCTGAGATAAATGTACATCTTAGCAGTGCAAAACCCATTCAACTGCCTGCACAGACTCACAGCCATATCTTCATACCCATGGAAAGAGTTGACATTGTTTGTCTACAGCTTCCTCATCACCTGGGCACACAAAAAATTACCTCAAGACCTCGCTGATGCTTATGGCCCTGAAGAGAATAAAGTGACAGATAAATAGCCATAAAATAATAGCAATGGCAGCTCTTGTAGCCACAGTAAGAAATACTATCAAAGACTATTAAGAAAAACTGCCTAGCAGGACAAACATTCTGCTACCTAACAGACAGAGGGTAGGAAACATATCAGGATAAGGAAAGTGTTTAATTCATTAAACTTAACTGGGAAATCAATAGCGCAATCTGAGCTTTAGAATTTTAGCTTCAGCATGGGCATCTTCTGCCAAGAGTTACTGATCTACCAAATAATCAGAGAGTAAATGTGCTTTAGAAAACCAGTTCTGATAGAAAAGTTCTTCCACCAATGAAACAAAAGGAAAAATAGCAGTCAGCAGTTCATCTTCATTAGATTCAGAAGGAAGCAGCTGGTGGATCATGGGGAAATGCTTGAGAGATGCCAAGAGACCCTTGTGCAATGCTATGATTAGTATGAAGAAACAAGGGAGCCCAGGAAAACTGTTGGACCCTGAGTTGTCAACTAAAGTAACCCTTATCAATGTTGGAGAGAAGACAGCAGAATTGTAGAGAAGAAACCAAGCTTTTCTGGCATTCTCCCCTAATGCTCATGTTAGCCCAAGCAGAAAAGCTGTCTGAAGTACCACAAGCTCTTCCTGATTCAATAACCAAACTGACATCTCATCTACATGCACAGATATAGTGTCACTGCTTTAATTGTTCTCTGAGCTCCACTGCCCTTCCATTATTCAGCTCAAGGTCTGACAGTACTGTGTAGGACAACAATTTCAGAACCTACCTGGATACCTTGAAGAAGTTGCTAGGAAAACTACCATCATTCTGTCACTGTGCATTCAAGCTGGTAACTAGGAGGCAATCATATATTAAGCCTTAATAGCTGCCTGTGAAATCCTAGTTTGGGCCTGACTGTTTCTAGTTACAGCCCAATCCTGTTAACTTTACATGACATGTAGCTGCCACTGCCCCACTGACCTCTAGGCTTGGTAACAGTTGGCACAACCAAAGTTAGTGCTGAGCAAACCAGCATGGCAAGGACAGCCTGTGAAGGGATGGGCTAACACAGTGAAAACTTGGAACAAATCTCCCTCACCAAAACATAAGAGTGGAGGCTTGTTTTTTACAGAGGAAACCTTCCTCCAGACACAAAAAACCCCAAACAAACTTCAAATAAACAAAAAAAAAACCCTCACTCAACCCCCCCAAACCAGCAGGCTCTAGAACTGTGAATTCCTTTGCAGCTCCCCAACAGGGATGACTTTGGCAGATGATTATCCAAAAAAAGAAAGGCAGAGGAGCTCTAGTCAATCCATAGGCTGCATAAAAGTCTTGGTCACATTCACACAGGCTACAGCTACAGTCCAAATGAATAGTAGTTTAAAGACAGCAATGGTCTGTCTATGCTATAATAACAGTCAAAACAGGTAAACACATGTTCAGTTCTTTCTCAGATTATTAGCAGAAGAACAGTACTGCAGCCATGTGCTTGATTTGTGACTCAGTACTGCATGATTTTAGTGTCATGGTCAATAATAACTAACTTTCCATGTGCTTTTGGAACATTTAAGTGCTAAAAACAACTTGGGGACAGACCACTACACCTATGAAGAACTGTGTGGTAAAGAGATGATTTAAACCACAGTGATGGACAACAAACTGCAGACAAAAAGCAATACTTGATGGCTGTTTATTGCCCTAAGTCATAAGACTTGATGGCTGAACCCAACAGAGCACTTCATTAAGCACTCAGCTTGCTTTGTGGCAGAGGCTAAAGACTTCATCATTTCCTAGGACCACGCTCAACCATCTTTATTTTTTTGTTAGTTTTAAGTATGTCATCCTTCAAACAAACTACACAGTTTGTACCTGCACAGAGTCTGCATAGTGTAGGTAACCTACAAGTTACCCACACAGAGTTTGTATAGTGCAACCAAACAAACTCCATGTCAGCTCTGGATGGATTCCCTAGGCAGAGGATATATGGTTTGGTGATCAGAATCCAAGGCTGGAAGCAGCAACAAGTTTCAATCCTGTTGGACTTAGAGCTTTCCTTCACTGAAACATGATTCTGGTTTCAACTCAATATTGCCCAGGTCACCAAAAATTATATCTTTAAGGCTTTAGCATCAAACTGCAGAGTTTAATGCCCTGAAGTTTATACAACTGGGTAAATATCATCTCAACTGAACATGCCTTGTCAGCTAACAACAGTATTTGACACAGTGAACCCCCATTCTCTCCCTATATCCTTTCCCCATGCCATTTCAGAGATGTTTTGCACTACATTACTCAATTTCCACTCTTCAGACATTTATATGCACTGATAAGATTCCTCTTTGGTGTTCTTTTCCAGGCTAGAGAGCCCAAGGTCTTCCAGCCTCTCCTCATACCAAAGATGCTCCAGACAATCAACAATGCACTTCGGTGCAGAAATACTGCCAAGTGCAGAATTGGAACATCTATCATGTGTCCTGAGAAGGCTTAGAATTGCCACAAAGCAAGTATTTGAAAGTGTGATTACTATCATTTGAGGCAGGCCAGTGCAAGAGTTGATCTTCACAGAGCTAACTCAGTGCAAGTCACTCACATGTGTTTGCTTCTGAAACTGTACAGTTAATTACCTTAGTTTCTTTCATTTCTACAGCAGCTACTAAAGCATCTTACTCCTGAAATGAATCAAGACACCTGTTAACCCAGAATACATTTGACAGTACATTTAGTAGAAGACATTTTAAAAGCCTGTCTGAAAATTTTAATCTACCTCTATGAAAACTCTGGCCAAAAGAGCTCCAGTGGCCAGTCCCTTGTTAAGGCTGTTGGGCATCCCCATCCAGACCAATGCTGTGCAACGGTGTTACTGTCACAGATCTGAAGGCTTGGGAATGTACTTTCTGCTGAATCATCTGCAGAAAGATGGCAGTAATTTAAAGATGTTTCTTTCTTTTACTACTGGACTATCTCTGAATGCCTGCTGCAACAGTCATCAGGGTTATCTGAAAGCCCAAAGCATCCTGCAAACAGTGTTTAACCACATTTCAATATCCAATTAAAAGTTCTGCAATAGCAGGATAGGCATCAGTGCCACAAACTCAAGCCAACTTACTCTCTTGCCAACTTTTCTCTGTTGCGTTACTGATCCTAAGGAGTCCAAAATGTTCCCTCAGCTGGGAGACTAGAAGTTGAGAAACACCAATATAGGGAAACTGGGGTGTGTGTGTGTGTGTGTGTGTGTGTGTGTGTGTGCGTAGAATAGTTCAGTCAACGTTTTGCAAACGTTTTGAAGATTTTTGAGGTTGAAGCTAGGAAGGAAGCACAAAGCAGTTATTGTTATTACACGACTGGGACAGTTGCTCTAACCTAAACCGACAGCGGGCAGCTTAAAGCCGGAGAGTTGCAGTCGTCCGCAGTCACTCTCTCGCAACCTTCCCCTAGTTTCCCCTTTCATTTTACTTTTGCAAGTTGGCCTGGGTGTTTTGCCTGGATGTCGCAGGCATCGCGGGTGATGCCTGCTGCCCGAGCAGCCCCCCGAGGGGCACGATAAGGAGGCGCAGACCAGCCCCGCTTCGCCGATAAGGCCAGCTCAGCGTTTACCGCAAGTGCCTTTTAAGCCGCTATCCTCTCGCCCACTAAGCTCCGGCAGCTCCGCCAGGAGCCGGACAGGGAGGGCGCGGGGTAGGCGTGCGGGGCCAGCGGAGAGGAGTGAAAGGCGCAGAGAGGGCAGGGTGAGAGGCGAAAGCACCGTGGGAGACCTCCCTCCCCGCCTCCCAGGCCAGCCCCCGGACCGAGATGAC
Source organism: Semnornis frantzii (assembly GCA_013399775.1). Lineage (NCBI taxonomy): Eukaryota > Metazoa > Chordata > Aves > Piciformes > Ramphastidae > Semnornis > Semnornis frantzii. Next base: position 12,815 of record VWYK01110570.1, read on the forward strand.
CGAGCTGCAACTGCAGGCGCCGGGAGAGCGCGATCCCGACCCAGCGCTCCTCACAGCGAGGGTGGCCCCGTCAGGAGATCTATCGTCAGAAAGGGAGATCCCCAGAGGAGAGGGAATCCCCTCATGAGGGAGCTTCCACCACTGGCCCCGCAACGCCTGGCTCACTTACGCCAGCCCGGCTGCGCTCCGCTCACCTCTAGGCGCTGCCTTCTTCCAGCCCGGTGGCGACCGCGGGCAAGCACCGGCCGCTCTCCGCGCCCAAGGTGAGCGACAGGGGCGCGGGGCGGGCNTCCTCCCGGGGCGAGCGCGGGCGCGGCTGGGACTCGTAGTCCCCCCGCAGCCCCCGCCGGGCGCGCCCCCGCCGCGGCCTACAAGTCCCAGAATGCCGCTGGGCGCGCTCGTGTGTGGGGCTGTGCGCGCCTGTGCCCGGCGGCGCCGTGACAGCCGCTAGCTGGCGGTGCCAGTGCCTAGCGGGGCGTTGCGGCGTGCCCCGTGTGTAGCCGAGGTGTCAGTCCCGGCCTTCGCTGCGAACGGAGGCGCCCGGTAGATCTCTGGTCAGTAGTTTAAATATGAAAAGGCACTTGGGGAGCGAGCAGTGAGCGCTGGTCGGCAGTGAGGGAGCTGAAGGACGTGGCCTGCTTGTTCCTGTTGCGCTGGTGTGCGCGGTGCTGGGGTACTCCGCGTTGTTAAGTAGATTCCAACGGGCTTATCCCGAAATTCCAGTGACGGAGCCTCAGGATTTATTGTCTCGAATTAATGCGAGAAAGCAGACATGGATACTCTGTCCTTTATGAAACACTGCATAGACGCTGAGTGTCCATCAGCTGCGTGCCCATCACGTACATGGCCACAAAATCACATATTTCTGAAGGGCTTCACATTGATCAAATGCTTCCAGAGACAGAATTACTGTTCTTGTTTTAATGATCATATTTTTGTCTGCTTTCTGCCAGGGACCTCAGACTGTTAGGTCTCACAAGTCACCACAGGGATGTAGGTTTATTTTATGATGCAAAGGATAGGTAGGAACCAATTTTCCTTGTGAACGCACGGGAATTAGTAGTTAAAATATCTTCACGGATCTCGTTTTTCAGTGCTTGGTTTATAAATGTTTTCTAGCTTAACAATGGCTCTCACACCTAGGAGAAAAAGTTTCCCCACCCCTCAGATTCTTAGAGATTTGGGTTTCTGTATAGAAATGGCATGAGGGGAAAAAAAGCATTTTGAAATCCTTGCATGCTGAGACCACTGTGCTGGTTTGAAGCTCATTGGAATATTTTAATGAAAATAACTATAGGCTTTGAAAATAAAATTATGATGTTCAGAGGGCTGCAGCAGCTCTGCTATGAGGACAGGCTGAGTTGGGGCTCTGTAGCCTGGAGAAGAGAAGGCTCCCAGGATACCTTATAGTAGCCTTCCAGTATCTGAAGGGG
>VWYK01110571.1:0-12712 GCA_013399775.1 Semnornis frantzii
CAGACAGAACTGGTTTGTTTGGCATGGTTGCCCAGTGAGGCCAGGGAAGAAGTGGTCTGGGAAAGAGGAACAGAACAGGTAACTTGCATTTCCTTCTGCAGTTCCTAGCAGTCAGCACAGGATGTTTCAGCTTACCTCCAAACCAGTCTGTCAACACCACAGGCTTGTTGAGGATACATAAACCAAAGACAACTACACGAGGGTAGGCAACCCAGCTCTGTAGCTGTTGTTAATCTTGCTGTGCTTAGATAGGCTTTAACAAAAGTGGATGCAAAAACCTCCTTGGCTACAATTATGCCACAAGAAAAGGAAGGATTCAGATGAGATGTTTGATGTGCCTTAAAAAAATTAGTGTTTGGAGGAGTAAGGTATTATTGGTCCACGTGCAGCAAAGTTAACTGCATTGCACACTGTAGGATTTCTCATTTTAATAGCTTTAGAATTCAGAGAGATGGTAACACATTGTAAATGCTTGGTACTGAATCAAGGAAGGTCTTTGAGACTTACTCTCATTAACCATTAAATGGTTCTCAAGCACTGCCTCAAACCTTCCTTCTCAACAGGACCAAAAGATCCAAGATCCACCAAGCATGTAGCAAACTCACACCTAAGGAACAAGGTCCCATCTTTGCTAGTCAAGAGGCAGGTTTTTGAAGCCCTATGGAGACCGAGGAGCCAGGGGAAAATCCTTATGAGCTTGACACTTAACAGCAATTAGCAGACAGCAGAAGTGTCTTGAAATTATCTTCTACATCTCTATGGCCTTAGCCTCATAATGATTTCTGCTTTGATGAACTTCAGGACTGGGAGGTGGTAAACCAATCTGTCCACAGCAGCAGCATCCAAAACGTACCACTGCCTGTGCTCTCCAGAGCCATGCTGTTGACCGTGCCTAAGCAGTGGCTACTCTGTAGCCACTTGCACACACAATCAGTGCTTTGTTCCCTGGCTTGCACTGCTGCAGCTGCAGCAATTACCTACCTACGGAGACAATCAAGTCACAGCACAGCACACAGGATTGGGAGCACCTTTAAGGAAGGGGTGAGGTCTGGTGCCCATCATTGTGGCTCCATCAGTTTTGAAGACTGCGATTTCTGTCATGTAACAGCATGGTAGATGTGCTGACTTCAGCAGGGGCCACTTCCCATGGTGGCAACCGGACTGAAGGCTCACCTAGCCCATATCAGAGCATGCAGAGGGTACTCTGGAAATGTCGTGGTTTGCTATGCAAGCAAGTCCACAGCGTTGTCATGACCCTAGGTCTGTTCTCCAGCACTGCTGCTGCTGCTCCAGGATGCAGCACACAGCCAATTCCTCATGCAGATTTCCTGCATGCCTGTGCAAGCCCCTTTGTTTTAACATATAGCCCCACATTTAACTTGGGAAATGATGGCTCCAATGCTGTGGCAAATCCACTCATAAAAACAGTGGATGGCAGCTGGCTGGTAGCACAGGTTGAATGTATTTCATCACCTTAGCCTCTTCACCTCACTTTGCACACAACTGCCATCGCCACAATTATGTTTGCCATCTCAGGTGAAATCTGGCTTCACCTTCTTTGGGAAGAGCCTCTTCAAGCCAGCCCTCCTCAGCCACCAGGTTACAGGCAGAGGAAAACCAGACTTGTCTGTGGGGGGTTGTACATAACTTTTCTGTGAGTAAACAAAGAGAGTTGTTACTCTCGTTGTTACAGTCAATCTGCCATCTGTTCTAAGCATTAAGACAGAAGTCAAAAGCCAGGGTACTATCCATTTGCTAATGATCAGTTACTACTTATGAAATATATCTGAGTAAGGCAATTTGCCTGTTAGCCAGCAGAGAGCCTCTGGGTTTCTTCTCACTCACTCACATATAGGTAAAAAACTCACACTTCTATTACCTCTTCAACTCCATTCCTCCAGATTTACACAGCTGTTGAGCAGACTGTAGCTGACCCTGTCCAATACTAAGACTTCTCAACTGGTCACATTCTTGTCTGGGAACTGAACCCACACATTTGGTAGCTCCTTTTGCTAGATGCTGAAGCAGCTTCTTGTCTCAGTCTTGGATTTACCTGGGCACAGATGGAGTCTGCAACATTTCTTTTGAGCCCTGGGTTGGGAAGGAGGTAACATATTATACATTCTGTGCATTAGCCTCTCCTTTGTGCTGCACATAATTGGCAGGGCTTTGTAGTGAAAAACTATCTGGCCAAATTCTCTTACAACCTCGTGCTCTGCAGAAATCTCTCAGGTTAATCTATATTAGGAGTAATATCCAAGCTGGCTCTGTGCTCATGAAAAATGTGTTTTAAAAGCTCTAGCAGATAGAATCCTTTTTGTCTGACTTTGTTCTCTGCTGTCGTTGGTCTCTCATGGGATTTCTTGCAGAGTGGTTAAGTGATCTATACTGGGGTTTCAGCAACAAAGATAATAGGAGTTCTATTCGTGGGTTAAACAGCTGCTTTAATGCAAGATGTGTAGGTGCAGCCCCTAATGACATTCAAATCTTGTTATTGCTGTGCTTCAGTGTAGGATGTACACGGTTTTGAGGCTGAAAGAAGCAATTGTCAGAGATGCCTGTAAATCTGAACAGCAAATAAATCCCAGAGTGTGTAGAAATGATGCCTGATTCTGCCCTCCCAGCTGTGTGTAGCTTTGGACTTCACCATGCTTCCTTCTGCCTTGTAACCAAGACATTGCAGCCAATGGTTTGTACCATTCCTACCCCATGTTAAACTCCAGGGGCATCAACTTTTAACTTCATAGTGGTGTGGAATTTCTAAGCCTTGCTTTGCAAAAGACTGCTGCATATTCATAGTGTCTTGGCTTGTGAGCACTCCCTTAAACACAGCATTGTGGAAGCTCTGAGCCTTGAGCATTTCTGTGTATCATGTCCAACTTACTGTCGATAGCTCTTTTGGCTTACTAACACCTCCCTTGCCTCCCCCGACTCTGAGCTAGCCAATTTGCTAATACTGTGAAGAAAAGCCAAGCACTCTTTGAAAGAAACACAGAGCTCAGCTGAGTGCACATTAAATAACTGTATTGCTCTCTTTGCCACAGAAACCTTAGGAACCACTTTGCCACCAGAAGCTGCAACAGAGGTCGATCCAGAGGCACAGCACAACGGGCTTGCTTTTGCTCACTAATCCATCAAAGACATTAAGCACATATATTAGAACCCTAAGCACAACATAAAGAAGGAGCTGCTGGAAAGTCAGGCTCATATTGATAACACAAAAGCTCACCAGATTAATGGATTAAGAGGTCTATTGATATTAGTTCCATTTGTTTCACACACACAGCAAAGGAGTAGAAAAAAATGAAGACTAGATGGAAAAATCACTGGTTGATTAAATAGTATTGTAATCTAATTAAGACCAAAGTATTTAAAGGTGCATTCTGATGTCCAAATGACACTGAATTTCAATGGCTGCTGCATGCATGTAGCCAATTTCAGTCTCTCTGAAGCTGGAGGTGTAAGCTTTCCTGGGTAAGCAGTGCTAACATGGTGTATGAAATTGAAACACAGGCACTTGCTAGCCGGATGGAGTAGGCTTTTGCTCTTATTACTGTGTAACTGAGGTGAAATCACCAAGTTTTGCATAGCCTAAGAGCACGCCCAGGGTAAGTTAACACAATTTAGATGAAGCACAGCATGTTTCAAGAGAGGAGGAATTATGCTGGACTAAACTCAGATGTCAGTTCCCATTGCTCTCTATGAGAGTGTCACTGCTGCAGGGACAACAAAGCCTCCTGTTTAAGGGGTTTAGGGGAAGGTTCCTGCTAAACTGAGGAAGTCAGCACGGGTAGAGAGCAAATGACTGATAGAAGATTCCTATGTGGACAAGTGCCCTCTGAAGGTGCTGCTGGCCTGGGGCCAAGCTGGAGACATCTCCCCATCCAGCTGTGTTTGTGGGAGAGATGGCCCATGGCAGCCAGTTGTCAGCACTCCCTGGCAGAGAGACCTCTGCCGAATACCTTTGCAGAACACTCCTACAGTTCTTGGAGCCAATCTGTGTAAGAGAGCTCAGACTATGCATTAAAAAACTTTAAACCTGCCAGGCTGGCTCTGTCAGAAGCCTGTTAGCACTCTCACACACTGCCCTCCTTCAGAGCAAGAGGAAAGACCGTTTGAGGATGGTAAGCTCGTTCTGTGACACGGCTGGATTGGGAGGGAAGTGGAAAGGAGGAAATGAGCAGCTCCTCCCCAGGTTTCCAAATAATTGTGCAAAAGGGCTAAAGAAAGCACTCACTCTTACCACAGAGAAATGAAAACCAGTGCCCCAAACAAGGAAGAACCCTTCCAGCTCTGCACTCCATGTCCCACACTGCCATTTGGTTCCCCTTTTGGCTTAATCTGTGAAATACCATCATTGATCAAGCACAGCAACTGAGACCCAGCAACCAAAGCACAATTGCCATGGGAACTATCAAAAACCTTTGGAGAAACCCCCAGCACTCCTTATATAGAGAGTCTCAGGAAAGACACTCATCCATGATGTGTTAGTCTTCAAGAGGAGCCTCTGAGGTTGGCTTTTCGTACTAGCAAGACAAGATCTTGTTCACACACCTGTAAATATGTCAGAATCAGAGCTTACTGTCAGATAACCTCAGCAGCAGTGCAAATGTAAGCTGATGTGCATTACTAAAGGGTCATAAATCATTATAAATCATTACAAAAGAGAATCACAGAATAAGTTTGCACTTAGTATATATACATACATACTGGAAACACTTCAAGTTGACAAAAGGGCTTTGACTATCTCAGAATGGCTTTTTTTTTTTTTACTAGATGAACAGTTCAGCTGATTGAATTATGAGATATTTCTGGAGAGAGAGGAAAGGTGAGAGGTCAAGAAAAGAAAGGTGGTAGGACCAGGGCAACAGAAGGTAATAAAGGCACACACAGATTATGAAACAATGTGCTTAGGTGAGCTGCTCCAGCTGCTGAAGAGATCTGTAGACAAGGCTCAAGTTAAGCCCTTAAGCAGGTCTAGACCCTACTGATGCCTGACCTGTCTTCTGTGCTCAAGAGACATACCCAGAGCTTCATCAGAAAAAGAGAGGGAAAAGAAAATTTCCACAGAGCAGTAAGAACTTCATCCTTGGCCTGTTCCAGAGCTGATGTGCACTGACATCACCCCTTGCTAAAGCCAATGGGCAAATTTGATCTCAGCATGGAGATGGTAGGTAGGCACAGCTTATCTACCTGCATGTCCTGCGATGCAGAAAGAAAAGAGAAACAAAAATACATATTACACACCTTGGACAAAATATTAGTAAATATACTAATGGTCTCCAAATACGTGTTAGACTTTCACAAAGAGAAAGGCACTAAGCTGTCCTTTTGAGTCTGAACAAAGCTAGGACAAGAAAACTGTGACAAAAACCAGACGTGGAAAGACATAAAGAAAACTTTCCAAGCACTGCCAGGATCATCTGGGGAGGCTGTGAAGTCTCCTCAAAACCAGGCTGGAGGAATAAGCTATCAGAAATGGCTTCAGTCTTTCTGATTTTCCCCGAGGGCAAAACAAACTCTCAGGATCCCTTCCCATCCAACGCTCCACGGTGCTACAGAACATGGTAGCAGCAGAATGAAAGGGACAGGAGCCCTGCCAGTTCCACGTGGAAGCACAGCTCAGCTCAGCACTTCCTCTTGTGCCGTTATGGGATGCCAGGAAACACTTCCACAGCCATCAACGTGTGCTATGATTCTACTGAAAAGACATAAAGAAGCAATTGCAACGAGAAGCTCCAATGGTGGCTTAGGAAACACTCAGAGAGCATTGCTTCTGTGTCAGCAGAAGATGCGAGTTCAGTGTTTCTGGAGGGCTGGCAGCTGAGATGTGCTGCAGCCCCCACGCCAGTCAGCGATGGCAGTCGGATGCTGCAGTACTAATGAGCTGCAGCCTGGGCCCTGGCAGGCAGCTCCTGCAGGTGCTCCATTCAAGGGACCGACGCAGCCTTCAACTGCCCAGGACCACTCCTTTGGCTGCCAGCTGCTATTCCCCTTTAGATACCCAGCTGCTTCATGCAGGCTGCAACCGCTTCTGGACCAAGCCTCTTCATTTCCTTCAGAACTCATGGTGAGCCCCACCGTGAGAACAAACAACTAAATACAGCCCACGGCGGCCAAATTTCCCTTTTGTTGCTGTCAGAGCTTCAATTCTCCTGACTGGGCTATAATTTCCAGGCTGCTAAACCCTCAGTTGTCAGGTCTGGAGTTTCTTTCATGTTGTTATAAATGCATGAGTCTGATTTGTGTAGAACGGAGCGAGTCAGGGTGGCACTGGCATTTGGCAAACAGCTTCGTGTATTTCACCCAGACTCTGGCCAAGAGAGGTGTTACAATTCTGAGCAAAACCTTGCTTTTTGGGACAGGAGTCCTTTATAGTAGAGCCTGTTCCAAAGCAATTCTGTGTAGAAGGTGAACTAAAATGGAAGCAAAATGATCTTTACCTCCTCACCATATCATTCAATTCCAATTCAGAAAACTTAGGGAATTGGAAGAGTCTGGTCTGACCTTTTGTGTGTTGTGGGTGAAAGCAGGGGAAGGAATAAATTCCCTTACCATGAATCTTGGGTAGGAGGCCTAGAGGTGAAGCACTCAAGTGCCCTTGGGCTGTCTAGTCCCTTATGCTGCATTTGGGTGCAGAAGCATTTGTAAGAAGGTAACTTTCAGTAAAAGCTCCTTGTGGACAGAAAGGAGGAGTGCTGAAACCTGCTTCTGTTAAGTGGGACAGTCTGGATGATTTGCAGGCATCTGAACATTTGGAAAAGTCTGGATATTTTCTAAAACAAAAGATACAAGTGTCCCCTTCTGGGGTCATATCATCTTGCCCTGTCTTTGCATGTGGCTGCACACAAACCCCTGCCTGTGAGGCCCTGCTGTTACACTCGGATTTGGGGTTTTGGTAAATGCAAATGACGGAGGAAGTTGACACAAATACATTGGCACCGGCTCGCAAGTTGCCTCGTGGCTAAGGAAGAGAAACTTGGGACCATTCATCGCCTGAATGCAAGGAGGGCTTCTGGTGCTAAGCCAGTGGGGTACGTGGTATGTATCAGCAATGTTTTCAGCTTAAAGGCTGAGGCACAGCAAGGGCTGGAGAGCAGAGAAAGCAATCTAACATTTGAGCATGTTTACTGCAGAAGGAAGGGCTCTGCTGTCTCAATCAAGCAACAAGTGGACCACAAAGCTGATATTGAAATAAATCCAATTTACTTTCATGTAATTGCTTATTTGGTTCTCAAATATGACACTAAGTTAGAAAACAAATTGATATTCTGTCACTTCTGTTTCAGTAAACTTATCTTGAACAAGTTGCCCTTTAGGTGCCCCTCAGCTGGAACAGAGCTTGATCTTCATCCCAAGGAAATCAGTGTATTACATTTGTTTGAAAAAGTGTTATCCAAACCATGACGCCTTTTCAGACACTGTTTGAGCTGCATACTAAAAAGACCAGATTTCCCCTGAGAGCCAGCACAAGCACAGGGAAGATGAAGTACTGTGGTCTATCCTCCCTCTGCAAAACGGGGCATCAGCAGCAAAGGTACAAAATAAGCTCAAACAAATGCAGCAGATGCAGAAATCGCAGAGGTCTTGTGGGCAGGGACCATTCTCCCTCCTCCCTTCTCCCTCCTCACAGCCAACACAAAGGCAGTTTTATATGACCTTGATGTGTCTCAGGCAGTTAAAGAATAAGTTACACAGACTCCACATTGCCACAGCCACTGCCAGAATACTACATCAGGCACCAGAATCCACAGTGGGAGAAGGTAGTAACTTATATGGTGTTTAAAAAGGCAAACCCAAAGGAATAATAACGAGAGGTGGAGGAACACCCTTCCCTACAGAAGGTTTCTGGAAGGAGAGAATGTTTATTCAAATCAAAAAAGCATTAAGATCACTGTTTCCAACCGGAACAAAATATTGACACTAGCTCGTTTGGATGGCAGGCAGGTCAGCAGGATGGGCTGCCACTGCAGCTGGGCACCCTAGAGACAGGCTGGCAGCAGTGATAGACATCTCCTACAGAACTTCTGTGGAACGTCTCGCTGAGCACCCTTCGGGAATGACCTTCAGCAGCTGCACCTTTAGCATCAAAGGAAGGCCAGCTTAGCAGGCAAAAATCCCTCTAAAAGTTCCAAGACATAATTAGTTGCTGGCTGGCAAGCCTAGAGAGCATGACGAAAACAGTCCCTGACAGGATTGTTCTTCAATTTATGAACACAGGAGAAAGGTTGTCCCAGGCAGGTCCCCATTGCTAGGGCCATGGTCTGCTACAATCACAAAGAATGCCAGGTTAGGTGACACGCTTGAAGCTACAACTAATACAATCAGTATTACAGAAACAATATCAATAAGATGATGAGGATGGACAAATTAAGAGCGTGGCACAAAGTACTGATAGGTAGTGAGCACATGCACTGAGAGTTCCTTTCAGGAACTCTGCTGCTGTGCAGATACACTGTGTGCAGTAACTGTAACCACCTCTAGAACATTGAGATTTGCTGTACCCTGTCCTGTGTCCCCTGCTGGAGTGCTCCTGACTCTTAGCTGACGAATATCCTTAGTTTTCTAGGCTCGTTGAGACAAGTCTCTAGGGGCATCTGTAGGCAACATCCAGGTGGCCCTTCCTTGGTAAGACATCTGGTGCCATATTCCTCACTGTCAGATCACTTCATTCAAACTTTACAATATTCATTGTCTGGCTTATGCCTTGTGTTCTTCTGGCATGTGTTTGCCTCTAAATAAATGTAGCCTATTGCATCCAGGGTGACTATGGGATCTTTTTCCAGGCAAAATATTTGCAGCACCAAAAGACTGACAGAAAGCACTAAAAGAAGCTTTAGTGCAGTTTGAGTGTGTAAAGTCACACAAGTCATTTAAAACAGCCCTTTCTTTGCCGTGCTAGGTGTGATGTCAGGTTGGGAAACAGAACTCATTTATACTGATTCTCAATGCCAAAGTCAGCATGAGTGCAGAGGAGTGTGAGACAAGAAGATGTGGCTGGAGACAGGATAGATCCACCTGGCCCAGAGACTGCTTAGCTTCCTACAAGTCTTCATGACAAAACTCCTTTTGGAGCTGCTAATAAGTCACTGTCACATTTCAGGCTGAAACTCCTCAGGCTTGTAAGCTCTAAATGAACAGTAAGCTGAAGTTTGCACCAGAGATACATCCAGGCTTCCAGCTGAAGACTAACATTGATCAGTCAAGGGTACAAAACACAGGGAGCAGAATCCTGTTACTATAGTGAGTGCCACAAAAATTAATGTGTTTGAAATGGGAATCAATCTATTGAGGCTGGTGGACCGTGACAAGACCTTGTCTTCTGCTTACAGTTCTGTGTGCAGGAACTGGGCTAAGTAAGCTCAGCATTGAAATTTGTAATGTAAACTTTAGCAACCTTCCAGTCTGGAAAGTATGCATAAAGTGGAAAGTAATCTTTAACTTCCTCTGGTGAAACTTAATTCAAGTGACTCCAGAGATACTGTGAAGAAAGCAAAAGCAGCCACCGTGCATGATGTGCGCTGATGTGTCTGCCTGCACAGCATGAAGGGGATGGTATGACCTAATTTTGGCACTAGCTTTGGTCTCAGAAACAACCCTGTTACTCTCCTGCAGTGACTGATTCATGGCAGTCTCGAAGGAAAGGAAATGTCCATGAGATGTGGCTATCTAGGCCACTTAGACTGCCAAGAAACAACCCCCACAGTCTTCAGGGCTTTTCTCCCCTCATCTCAGCTGTCTCTCAGTGTTCTCCATAGTTATGTCCCATGAAAGACCTTCCCTCCAAACCAGTCTTCTACAGCCAGACCAGCGGCAGTCTCCTTCATCTAACAACTGCAGCAAGGCTTATTCTGTAATGCCTTCTGCTTGGATCTCTGGAGCCGCTGCTGTAGATCATTCGTGCCAGAAAGATTAGCTACAGGAATATCTGTCAGAAGCAGCTACTAATGGGGCATAAAAGTGCCAAAAACCATCAGAGTGCTCACAGACCAAGGTACAGCTCAAAACATTCATCACAACACTCACGTCTCCTGTAACTCCCCTGGGCAACCTTGCTGGTGCCCTCCCAGCCTCCAGGTTTGCCGTGTCCATACTGACCCAACCCAGGGACTCAGCCTGACAGCCCAGGGACAAAGACGGGATCGACCCAACTTCTTTTCAACAAGGACACCCTGGATCTTATTCAACTGCCTTTTTAGTATTCCTATGTATTCCTGCTCCATCCAAAGTGCTGCTTTGTGCACCAAGTAATTCTTTAACAAAAAAAAAAAAAAAAGTATTACAAATTAGACCCAGATGAGATAGGATATGCCAGAGCCAAAAGGCAAAGCAATGCAGTTCTGTTTTCTAGAACTCCAGGTGAAGTGCTGCTGGCCACAGCAGACACTACTCAGCCCACCACAGCCAGGAAGCCAGCTCAGCTTTGTTTGGCATAAGGATTTTGCATGCAGTAAGGAGCTTCCTTGAGAGCAGAAGGTCACAGGCGGGTCAGAAAGGACAGAGGTATTGTGCAGAGATGTGCTGGAGGGATAAAAAAAGTAGGATTGAGATTAGAAGATCCAGATGCTGGGTTGAGTTTGCTTCAATGGGCACATGTTTTTCTGGGGTGTTTTAACCATCAGTTCTGTCTAGAACTCAACTGAAAAATCTTATGTTAGCTAACAGCAGGACAGACCAGGAGCATCTCCAGTCCCTCTGTGCACTTATGTTTGCCTGACAACACTTTTTAATATTTTTTCCTACCTGTCCTGATTTTCACCTAATGCAGTGTATCATGTTTCTGATTTTTCCTCTGTGCTCACTGCAGTTCTTTCATCCCCACTCTCATTATGTTAAGTGTAGTGAAACAACAATGATTTTAAAGCTCTCATTTTCTGCATGGTTCAGAAGGACAGATGAAAAGTCTACAACCTGATTTCTATCCCCAAAGCCAAGTGCCACTGGCCTGCTCTACAGCATATGGACCAGGAAGGAAGCTAAGGTGAAGTCACAAAGTGGAGAAGCAGGACCTCACTTGCAATAGGAGTGGAGGGCTGAACAACCAACCCACAAACCAGCAAGAATGCCACATCAAAAAAAACCCCAAACATCTGAAGGGAGAAACAAAAAAAAGATTGGGTGGAATTATCCCTTGACTAATGCTGGATGAAACCCAGACTAAAATCACTCAATAGCAGAGCTGTTCCAATTTCTGCCACAGTAACATCAAAATATTTCCTTCTCTATAAACATCCTCTATTTCTTTCTGGAAAATGGAAGAGTACCACATGTGACAAGTGTTCTTAAGCAGCATGCTGGGCACCAAATGTGAGCTCTAACTCATAACTCATGCTCAATTAATCCTAATTTATAAGGAATGTCTCTCTTAATGCTTGTGCTAACCACCTAACCTATTTGGAGAGACGCAGACAGAATCTGAGTTGTTGTGACTTGCTTGGCAAGTGACAGACTATGTATACCTTGGCAGCTGTCAAAGACAACAGCCTGTCCTCAGTGAAGAGTAAAAGCAATTCTCAGAACTGCAAAAGGCTAAGAGCTGAATGAGAAGCAGAAATGAAAGGAGGGTGGAGAATGTCATATTTTCTCATGTAAATGCCACTGAAAACAAGTGGGAGGAACCCTATGAGATCCAGAACCTTAGGTCAAGCAAAGACCCGAGGCTCTTTAATTTAGTAAATGAGCAATTTCTAAGTGATACAACCAAAAGAGAAGAGGTCTGGCATCTCCAGATATTGGTCTCAAGTTATTTTTACAAGACTGCTGGATAACAAATCCTCTTCATTTAGAGGAGGAAGCTTTACCTTCACATGTTGATAGTTTGGGTAATCAGCAGAAGGAGCTGAGGACAGACTGGATCACTGCTCCACTTGGTTCAGATTCTGACAAAGAGAAAACTCAAGACTGAATTATGAAGGCCAACACTTAGCTGGCGGACCTGGAATAATCCTCCCAGCCCCAGAGCACATTTGTGGCTCTCAGAAAACTTGACTTTATGGTTCGTATTTCCTCATCCATAAGTGCCAGCAAGGACAGCAGCAACTTAACAATATTTTTTAATCCTTTGGCATAATTGGTTCCAGGCATCCACCACACACATGGAGATGTTCTAGAACTGCCTCATGCATATTCAAATAAAGTTTCTGCTATAAAACATACACAAATACTGCAATGGGAGAGGAGAATTATACACACAACTCTCCGATGTGTTTCTACCAGTCAGATTTGGCTTATCTTTCCCTGCCGATTGCAACTCAGTGGGAATATGAACTGTGTTTGTTCGAACGTATTGCAACATCATTCCAAACGTCTCCCGCAGCACTCCGCACTCCAGCCCGTTCCAGCTGGTATTCCCGTCATGGCCAGCGTTCGGGGTGCTTACTTTCTCTACTTCCTCCTCCCGCTCCACCTTCTCATTTCTAACAGTTATTTTCTATCTCCACCCAGTAAAGGCTGCCGCGGAGAGCTGAGCCCGGAAAGCCGTAGGGAAGGTACGGCCGTGCCTTTGCCTCCGCCACCGGCTCCCGGCTGGCACCAACGCCGCGGTAGACTGAAGCGGCGGAGCCCTGCAGCAAGGCCAGCGAACGCAGGGGCGGAAAACGGCTATGAACGGACGGCGCTACCGCCTACTATTCAGCGAGCCGGCAGCAAGCCTGGGAAAACGCCGGGCTGGGCTGGGACGGGCAGGGAGCGCGGCGGAGCTACCCGCTCGGCG
>VWYK01110571.1:12726-196845 GCA_013399775.1 Semnornis frantzii
GGCGCGGGACTGGGGCGGCCCCGGGCCGGGGTCGGCGCTCGGCGGCCGCGGAGGAGGGGAGCGGCCGAAAGCCGCAGCGTCCGCTCGCACCGGGTATTCGGCTCCCCAACACACGAGGGCAAGTCAAGCGAAAGGAAGAGCCGAAGGCGACGGGAACGTTCGGGAAGCGCCCGGTGTGGCCTGCAGCCCGGCGAGCAGGCTGCACCGTCCCGAGGCGCTGAGCTTAGAATAAACGGATCTGGGGAGGGGTGAGGAGAGACCAGGCCAAAACTCGCCAACGCCTCCTCTCCGCCTTTCTTGGCTCATTTAAACCCCACCTCAGAAAGGCGGTTTGAGGGTGGGGCGGCAGTGCCGTCTCCGAGGCCCTGCACGCTGTGTGCTCAGATCCAGGCTGTCGGAGTGCCAAAGAAAGCTCGAAGCACTTTCTGGAAAACACTGATACTGTGTCCCTCTCTGACTACAGAAAAGCTTGGATACGCGGGGTAAAACAAGCTGCTGAAATCACCCCCCACAGAAAAATCGAGATGCTTTTCTTTCCTGTCTAGCACGCTCAGGTGGTCCTTTCTACACAAGGAAGGTGGAGAAAGCCCCAAGGGAAGCAACAGGCCAGCGGCATCTCCTCTGCTGCACACAGGCACAGCTGCAAGGGCCTCAGTGAATCAGCAGTCTGCTCTGCCAGCGCATCCCACCCAACCTCCCCTGGCTCTTGCCAAACACACACTTCTCTTTTGTTCTGCTCCCTGTGCCTTTTCAGAGGGGAAAGGGAAACCTGCAACTACTGCACCATGCATACTATTCTTAACCCAGATGTGTCACAGAGCCTTTTACCTGAGCTAAAAGAGTCATATTCACACTTAATAGCCATCAACTTGCATCCTCAAGTACATCACACCCCTAACTGCGAAGTGGGAATACTGAAGGTGTTTGAGGGTCTGAGTCCTGCCCAGTTGTTGTGGCCACCACCTCCCTGTGGCCTGAGCTCAGTGCTCGGCAGCAGGTGAGGAACAGGGCAGCCTGCATCCGGTCAAGTGTCTTGAACTGGATAAAGATCCGCAAAATGGAGGTAGTGCCTGGCACGAGATAACCAGTGAGGTATCTGGAGCTGAAGCACAGAGGCTTGCCAGCCCATTGCTGCTTTTACTTCACCCGGAGAAGCCGACTGACGTTAAGATATGGCCCTGGAAAGGACAGAGGTAATTTCTCCTTCTGATGTTCCAGTTTTACTAGACTCCATGGCTACAGAACTGAGCACCTGCAGCATCAGTTTCTGCCCAGCTAAATGGGATTGCTGCAACCCAGGGCAGGATGGATGAGAGCCCTCCCTGGGTGAGAGCAGCCCTGACACCGCCGGAGTCAAGCACAAGGCCTTGTCTGCAGCTGCTGTGAATGTTACCCTCTGTTCAACAATGGAAATGTCTGCAGCCTGATCCTGAAACAAATACCCATGCAGGAAGAAGTTTACTCAAAGTCGGTCCCACAGAATCCAATTATCCAACCCAAGAGCAGAAAGCTATTCATGTAGTCAAGGCTATGGCCAGCCAGGCCCAACATTTCCTCTGCTCTGGTGCCAGCTCTAGTACCCATCCCTTCATCTCTACTGCATTTCTCAGCTGTACAATTAAAAGTTAAATTCAAACCATCCTATTCCCAGGGGACCCTCAAGGATGAAATTTTTATAGGTCTTTAAATACATTATGTATCAAGTGCTTGTGCCTGTTCTGTAGCAAATCTCCCCTGGATTCTATGGGGAAAGCACCAGCCGCTGAATTATGCATTCAGGAGTCTGTACTGCTCTCGGTCTGTAATTGTTACAGCGTTCGGAATAAAGCGAACACGGCAATTGGATAATCAATTATGCTCTAATTGCATTCACCTGGGAAGGAGAGATAGCACCAAGAGGCAAACAGGGGTCAATAATATTAGTATAGTTGATCACTGATCTTGCATATACAAGTACCAATTAGTTAAGCAGAGTTAAACAGAGTCAGTGATAATTTGCATGAGGAACTCTGAATGTAGTGATAAATAAAAGGTATAGAAAGTAAGAGAAAAGTGTGAGGGGGGCAGATTTAGACTGGAGATTAGGAAGAAGTTCTTTACAGTGAGGGTGGTGAGACACTGGCACAGGCTGCCCAGGGGGGGCTATGGATGCCCCCTTGCTGGAGGTGTTCAAGGCTAGGTTGGATGAGGCCCTGAGCAAGCTGTCGGAGTGAAAGGTGTCCCTGCCAATGCCAGGGAGCTTGGAAGTAGATGATCTGTAAGATTCCTTCCAACCCAAACCATTCTATGAATCTATGAAAAGAAGCTACTTAAACTAAAATAATGATCTGCTCTCCTTTTTTCAGGTTACAGTAAGGGACTGTCATTAAGAGTACCAGGCAACATTTAAGGCTTCTGTGTATCCTGGAAGTCAGCTCATCTCCATGGCACACTTCTTTTAGCGTAACAAAAGGCACAGGCTTGGTGAGCTGTGGTTCAAAAAGCATGAGACCTCAACAGGTGTTAAGTACTGGGAAGAGGACCAGAGCACAGCACAGATATTTACTGAATCTGGCTTTAAAGGTGGCAGCTGTGCCTACACCACTCTCTCCATGCTGGTATTTCCATGCAAGCCCTGCAGATGGCTGAACATCCGGATCTTCAGTGAGAAGATCAGAGCACACTGAGCATTAAACACATGCAGAGCTGTTTGATGGGGTTAGAGCTTAAAGTAGAACAGCTGGGGACTGCAGCTCTCTGGTTTGGTACTTCTATTGCATAGGAGTTGGGCAGTGGAGAAGGCAAAGGAGGCGCAAGGCTGATAAGGAAGGGTTCCTGTGCTGCTACGAAGCCTCTCTGAGCTGTTCTACAGCTGGTTCCCAGCACTGCACACCCAGATGGGGATGAGCAAGCACCTGGCAGTGGCACTCCTCCTCAGCAGTGTTCACAAAGGGAGCTTTCTGCTCCACCCAAGCAGTGACTCTCAGCAGCAGCAACAGTACGGAGTGTTTCCCGTGGGGTCTGAGGCAGGCTCAGAGCTCCTTACAGCCCAGCTGAAGGTTAACCTGAGCTGAAGGTTAAAGGGGAGTACTGATGCCTGCCTACGACTGCTACCAGACTCTGCTGGACAGAAGGCAGCACGTTTCTGGTCTCACACTTCTGCACAGAGCTTCTCCCCACAATCTGGAATCCAGCTGTGCTGTATTAACGTATGTAAGAGGGATGGAAAATCAGGCCTGCTTGCTTTTACATAATGACAGCCAGATGCTGCAGTGTACTTGGCCTAGGGATGGCTGGAAGCTGTCTGTCCACTCAGGGAAGGCAGCTGGTCCACCCACGTGTGGGGAGGAACTGTGGTGAAACTTCATTACTCGAGCTGGGCAGGGCCCTGGTCTTTCATCGCAGAGAGGGAAAGAAAATAGATGGAAACAGCCTTAACCACCACTGATCCATAGGGTACTGCACCAGAGCACAGAGGGGTAAATTTTGGGCTGCCCTTTCAAAAGTTCTTACTAGTCTCCAGCAGACCTTCCCCCAGCCATTACCTCAGAAGTAACAACACAACTGAACCCTCTGTCATGAGTCTGGTAACAGGGAGCTTGCCCAGGACTCCCTGGCTTGTGTCTGCAGTACCTGGGAGTCACAGGTGCCCCCCACCCAAGAGCACCATAAACATCAATACTGGGTATCAGCACTTAGCTTGGAGCAGTCAATAAGAGCTTAAGACAATGAATGAGAGCCTGAGAAGTGCCACCCCGATCTACCACTTTCTGAGTGGGAATGGACACAGGCAGCTCCCTCCCAGTGGATATCAAGTCCAGTCAGATGATCTGCTCTCCACAGAAGACAACAGCCTCAGCACTCTCAGGGTGCTTCAGGGCTGCTGGATTCCCAGGAGCTCAGCTCTGCCCTTGGCCTGAGCCAGGCTTCCCCTTTCACCAAACTTCACATCAGATGCTCTCCTCAGGCATTAGCAGGGTAAGGGAAGAGACAATTCATCATAAATCTGCCTTGCAGCAAGCAGAGAAAGCATCATGCTCAGCTATCCAAGTGTAAGCTCTGCTCTTGCCATTTATATTTCTATTTGCTTACTACAGCCCCTTGCCTTCCCTCCTGAGCCTTGAGGCCAGTTACATGTTGCTATCAGCCTTGCCTTTCCTGAAACGCAGCAGACAGCTGCTGCCCACACTGCTGCATGGACTGCACACACAAACAAGCACTTCTGTCCAGTGGTGCTCTTGTCTTGCTAACTACAGCTCTCATGACTCAAAAGCACCTGCCTCTCAGATGGAAGGGTGGAACCCAAACTCCCTGCCCAGACAGAAGAGCTCCTGTACACTGCTCAAAGTGCATTACTTTTAAATTGAGCTATGCTTGAAGATAGCAACTGTCAAGTTATCTGAAGTTCATAGACCTCACAAGGACTCTGGAACTCCTGCAAGGTTATCAGACAAAAAAGAACAGGCAGGAAGGCAGAGTCCTTGCACAAGCAGCAGAGGAACCTGTTCTGTTTGGTGACAGCACTTTCATAAAAAGACAATTTCTCACTCCAGGCCCCATGTGAAGCTCCCTGAGTGAAGGCTGTCCAGCAGGAGGCCAGGCCCAGGCCCTGGCAAAGTACCTGAAACACAGCTGTTGGTGAGCTGCAGGGATCCCTGTGCTTCTGTTGGGGGCATCTGTAAGTGGCATCGATCGCCGGCACAGCCACAGCCATCCCGGATCCTCCAGAGCACTGTTCTCCCACCATAGTTCTAACCTTGAAGATAACTTGAGCTCTCTTGTCAGCCTTACAATAAGGCTATGTCCTTATGTACTCTCTGCCAAAAGGCAACTTTTAAAATGCTATAAACCAAAACTGAGTACAAATTAAACAGTGAACACATTTTACTGCTGCTCAGTGACTAAAGTGCTGCGCTGTGCTGAGCAATCTGTAACTGCTGAAATGACTTTCATGTGTGTTTATAAGTCTCCCTATATTTTCTTCCCATTACTCCAAATACATTTTAAAAGCTTGTTAAGATAGATTTGTTGGCATTTTGTATCTAGCTGACTGTGCGTGTTAAAGGCTTTGAGTCTGACTTCCCTGACTTGAGACAGGCTGTATTTCATGCTGCTTGTTAAAACATGCATCATTCCACCCATGTACATTAATTGGCTTGTCTGGGGAAACAGGGCTCCCTTTATGAAGTCTGTCATCCTGCTTTGCAGCTTAATTGTAAAATAAAATTATTTTCTTTCCCCCCAGCCAGACCATTTGCTCTGTTCTGTTTTTTTCCCCATTCACTTCCTCACGTTGCTGTTTCAAATTCCAGGGCTGTGTAACTGATCCATTAAGTCCTACTGCAGTGCTCCCAGGACTGGAGGTTAATGCAGCATTCGTTGGCAAAGCTGCACCACGAGGGTCCTGAACTGTGCTTGTAAGCATCTGAGCCTGAGCTACGCTGAAAGAGAATCCTGAGTAAACTGAAGTCTGCCGTTTATAATCAAGTCAAAGGACTGCTTAAATTATTGCCTCTTGACTCACCATGTCCTGCCTACTCCCAGTCACTATGGCACAGCAGCAGCTGCCATGTACCCAGAAACCTCAAATTCCAGGTAGAAAGGGACAACAAACTTGTAGAAAACTGAGATGTAGTAGCTCTTACCAGAACCATCCCTCAGTGACAGGAATGACTTTGAGCACTTCTGAGGTTGAAATTGGATAAAGCACCCACAAGTGAAGTCCATTCTTAACTCCACTGGGGTTAGTCCTGAGGGTTTTTTCTTTTTCAGTAGCAGAGTCCTCAGTCCATGGTCTGTGGCAGAGCTGGAAGCTGAAAGCAGCCAAATAAGCCTGTCCAGACTCAGAGGTGAACCCTGGCAGTTCACTGCAAACCACAAAAGTGGAGGATAAAATCATGGCTCAGCAGCCGCGGTCCACAGCAGAACTCCCACTGATCTGGGAGGCTCCAGGAACTCCTCCATGAAAGAAAGGGCTTCTTTCCATCAACTGAAACACAATTTATTAAAGAACCTTAAAACACGCCCAGAACTATAAAAAGTTTCATTTAAAATTAACTTTCTTTGCTGTGCCATCCTGCTCGGGGTCTAAATCCACAGTTCCTACCCAGTCTCAGCTCCCCAAACTTCCTCTCCACTGAAGAAGTCCACTTGGTGGGTTGAATTTAAAGCAGCTCCTCAAGAAGGGAGCAGTGTGAAGTAGCAGGAATATGAGGCACCCCAAAACTTCTAAAATACCTAGGGATGCTGAAACTTTCTTCCTTCTCTGTCACACTGAGTGCTGGGCAGTTTAGAGATCTGATCCTGCAGCAAGCCTGATGAACTGCATGCCAGAATCCTGACTCCCTGCCACCTCGTCAATAGGTCAAATTATTAACAGCTCCAAAGTGCTTTTCCATAGCCCTTTAGGATGGGCAGAGAAGGACAGGCACACTTCACTCACAAGATTTTTCGCTCCCCCCAGTATTTGTGCTGTGAAAAGCCCTCATCGATCAGGGAGAAAAGCAAGGGGTACAAAAGGAACACAAACCCTTCAGACTGACACAGAGCTGCAGCAATGCCAGACAGAAAGCCAAATTATCCAACTTTGCCACACAGATGCTGCTGCTGCAGACTTTGCTTCTTATCACACAGAACTCACTTCCCTTTATGAAGAGACACAGACCCAGACCTTCCAGAAAGCAGGTCAGGTGAAAGTCCTTACTTTGAGAAAGGCATCAGCATCCTGAGCTCTGCCTTCTGCCTGAGCCGGCCCACTCCCTCCCCCGGCGGCAGGAAGGCCACGCACAGAGCCATTGGCATCATCTGTAAGTAGGCATTCTGTTAACGACTTAGGAAATCTGTTAATGGGAAATTAATTGGAAGCAAGACCAGGCAGTTGCACATATTTCCCCTTGACTAACACACCCACTTATCGACAGGATGAAGTACAAATTGTGCCATTCACTGGCAGAGCTGAGCTTGGGGGAACTTGTCGGTGTGTTCCCAGCATGGTGGCATTTAACGTGTCCAAAAATCAGCCTGTGCCAGGAGGTTTGCAGAGCTGGAGGTACCAAAGTACTGTCTGGGGAGGGGGAGGGAAGATCCTTCCTGTGCAGCACCTGCCTGAGGTCTGCCTGGATCTAAGGATGCAGCTGCTTCATTTCAGACTCTCAGTTCTGAAGACCAGACTGGCAGCACGGTGCCAAGCATGGCATAAGACTGCCTGGCAGCTGGACACATCCAGTGCCTGCACTAGAATTAGGGAAGTCCTAAGTGGGAGAAGTTAGTTTGGTGAGGCTCAGCATAGCACTTGGTGCCTCCCTGCTGCTGCCAGCATTTACAGCCACGAGGGGTTCAGCCTGGGGTCTGATTGCTGCCAGCACTTGCACTGCTACAGAGAGCACATCTGCTCAGGCTTTGCTCTTCTCTTTCTCCTTTCCCGTTTTCTTCCCCTCCCCCTGTGAGCACCAAGTGCTGGCATTTCTGCCGTGACCATGGCAAGGGTCACATTGCCCTCTTCTGTACATTGGTAATTCTGGAAATCTCCTGGTAAGCCACTGAGCTCAGGTCAGTGCAAGGCAAGCGTGGGGTCAGCCTGGGTCAGCAAACACCCAGCAGAGCCGCTGGGCTGAGGGCACTCAGCACCCTGAGCTCCCTCCTTTGTCCTACTGGATCTTTCATCAGCCTCTTCAGAGTGTGCCTAGAAATAGCTCCAGCAACCAGTAGAGGGTAAGTGGATGCTCACTGCTTCAGTCTCATGAGTTATTATCAAATTATTCCTCAACAAAGCCCAGATAGGGCTGCCGCAGCCATTTGGATTTGGCCTAATCCTGCTCCACCATCCCAGGAGAGCGTGTCACGCTAGGACAGCTTGCAGTTGGCCATGTAACTCGAGGCAGCCTGTTCTCATCCGAGTTCAGTATTTTACAGCTCCCATTACATACAGTGAATAGCAAGGAGGGAGCCCTGTGGCTGCTGGGGCTGGTCTGTGACGTGCAATGACAGGTCCCAAAGGAGAGGATCAGACACTCCTCTAACGCGACAAGTCTGGCCCTGTGAGATGCTGCTCTTCTGACATGCTTCTTGTGCTGCCTGGTGGAGGGGGGCAGCCTTTTATCTCAGCTAAGAGGTGATGGGTTGGAAGAAGCTGATGATCAGCTTTGCTTTTGCAGGGAAGGGAATGAGTTGCAAATTAGCTGCTGTCAGTAGAAGGCTGAAGCCTCAGCAGAAGGCAGCATCCTATGGCTAGGCAGGGTGCTGGGCTGGAAACAAGATGTGTGTTAAAAGTGGAATACAGTGCTTGAAGGGTACTGAGTCTTTTGAGGCAGAAAAGATTTTGCAGAAGAGATGTCTGCATAAGTAATGTCTTTATAAACAGAAATGTATGGAGATGAGAAATTGCTCCTGGAGCTCTAAGAAAACCAAGCTTTAAGTAAATCAGGAAAAGAGATGCCAGGCTGAGTCCCTGCCTTGACAGGAAAATATTACTTCTATGGAGTTTTGATGAGTAGCTGTGAGGAAGACTGAGTAGGCTTTGCCCACTTGCAATGACAGAGACTGGAACAGCTCATGACAGGCCATGGTCAACTTCAGCTTGCTGTGAGAGAACAGTTAGGTGACTTTGTCCATCATGGTGCTCCCATGAGCCTGTGTCTTCCTGGCCCTCAGGCAGCTCAGATGCACACAGCATGGGCAGGATTCAAGGCCTGAGAAATCCCCCAGCACCAAGTTGTATGGGAGAGGGAAACTGTTCCAGACACAGCCCAGGGAAGCACTGAACTTCTTGGTTTCAGGTGTGACAGGAGCTCCTAAACCAGCAGGCAGAGCAGGATGGTCTGATGAAGCTACCAGTGACCTGCATGCAGTCCACATCTGCAGCACTTACCCAGGAGGGATGAGATGACACCAGAAACAAAATCCAT
This sequence comes from Semnornis frantzii, assembly GCA_013399775.1. NCBI lineage: Eukaryota > Metazoa > Chordata > Aves > Piciformes > Ramphastidae > Semnornis > Semnornis frantzii. The sequence goes on from VWYK01110571.1 coordinate 21,609, forward strand.
CTTGTTGGGCCAGCAGCAGTGCAGCAGGCACCTGGCACCAAGGCACCTGCTCCAGCAGCCCCTGCCTGTCACAAGCACACACCTCAGCCACGAGCTTTGCCTCCAGCCAATGCTCAAAGGCAGGAAGGCTTCCTGCAGGTTTCTGAACGATTGATCTGCAGAGGGCTTCCTTCCACCTGACGCCTCCCGAGGCTTTGCAGGGGGTAGCTGTTGGGATTTTTGCTTGCTGCCAGACTTACACCGAGTGCTGAGCTGCTGCTGATCTTTCCTGTGCCTAAGAGCATAGATGCTGTGAATCCTGCAGATGAGGGTTTGCCTTGCACCAGAGCAGTGCCTCCAAGTGAGTAAGGGCAGACCCCCCCCCGTGCCACCTCTGCATGCCCACGTTCTGTGGAGAGCACTCTGGACGCACTGTGATCGAGACTATGTCAGCTGTGACAAAAGAAAAGTCTTTGAAGATTAAGTGTGTGAGGGGAAAGCATTTGAAATAGATATGGGAAAGTTACGTTGTGTTTTCACTTATCTCACTCTAAAGCTTCTGACACTGGTCTCTCAGAGCAGGGCTGAGCTGACCAGGGATTTCTTTATCATGCATGAAATTATTTCACTTCATCCTGGTGGAGGAAATGACATGAAAACCATGCAGAAAATAGTCGAGTTTTAAGTCTGATGGGCAAAAAAGGCAAACAGAATGATTTATGCTAAGCTCAGATAATATCCCTCACTCACTGACCACCCCAAACCATGTCTCTGTGTGGAGCTATTAATTTTAAAGGTATCAAACTCCATTCAATTTCCAGACATCAGAGAGGCTTCAACTGGAAAAGATTAACCCATCCCTTCCCATCATGCCACTTGGGGAAACCACAGTGCACAGAGTCCTGAACAAAAGTGAGACCTCACTTTGCTGTGAGACACAGCTGCAGGGCTTTCCTTCAGTCAGGCTGGCAGCATTGATAGGTGGGTGGTAGCACTTCTTACGCCTTACAAGAGCTCCTGAATCAAGCACTGCTTGAGGGAGCTGCACCGACCCCACGCAGCACGGAGGGCGAGTGTTGTGCTGGGGAGGAACTTCCCTCAGCTGGAGGTGCATGTCAGACATGGACAGTTGGGACTCCCAGGCTGTGGGGCTTACTCTGAGCCTCTCTCTAAAATGCCAACATGCCCTGCTTTGCAGTTCCAGCAGGGGACAAAACAAACTAAAAGTGAAAGCACTGCCATGAGATGTGATTTACTGCAGCTCCTCGGCTGTGCTCTGGGATTTGCATGTCCCACTAGCTGTGAGTGCACCTCACCGAGTTACTGTAGCTCAGCTGATGAGCAGTGCAACGAGAGGAACCTTCTGCCTTGCTGCGTGCTGGAGCCCCTTGAGGAAAGCTGGCAGAGATGCAGCAGTCAGCACCTGCGCCTTTGTCTGTGGTGCTGCTGCAGGCAGCTTGAGCTCCTCCACTCCCAGGACAGACACAGGGGAATGTTCCCCTTTCATGGAGGCTGCTCCTCTTGATACCGATTCAACAAGGTAATTTGGCATCTCTGAGCATCCATCACACCTAGACCTGGTGCCCGAAGCCCAGAAACCTTTTGGAGCCCCCTGGGGAATAGGCAAGGTGAGCGTGCTGCAGCAGCAGGCAGGGGCAGGTGGCCAGCTGCGCATGCCTTGTGCTGGGCTGCAGGGCAGGGCACCCCTGGGCATCCCTAAGCATTGACTGTTTGCTGGCACGGGACAGGGCATCTTGCAGGCCAATATTATCTTTATGGAAATACACAAGAGAGATCAGAAACTCAGCGACAACTGCCTGACTCCACACACTGCCCCCCGTCTGTGTACACTAGAGGACACAAGGCCCTGTTAGGGCCCTTGCTCTGGTTTCAGCTCTAGTGCACCACTTGTACATCCTCAGTACAGCTCTTCCTTCTGCCTCCTTTCCTTCTTGCTTCCAGTCCTCCTCCTCCTGCAATCCCATCCTGTGCTTGCAGTTACAGCTCCGGTTCCAGAGCATCGCCCCCATGGATGTAGAGGGGCTTTGCCAATTTTTGCTGCCTGATCATCAAATCACAGGAACACAGAAGGTTTTCGGAGCTCAGAAATAATTCCATGGGGAGTATAACACCTCCTGCAGTGCCAGCTGGTGCTATTTGCTAGTGTAAAGTGCCTTCAGGCCTCGGTCTTGTCAGTCTTTGCTGCCTACGATGTCAAAAAAGATTCAGCGATGTGATGCTCTGAATGCAGTGAAGTCCTTGGGCCCACTTCTCAGCAATGAGCTTCTCAATTTGCTGGGGCTCCTGGCACTTCTCACGGAAGAGCTGTGATTTGTGCCACTGCTCTGAGCAGCTTGTGGCCTAAGCTGAATGATGCTTCACCAGTGCATTGCCCCAGGTGCTGTCCAGCAGCCACCACACACTGGAGCAGCTGCCGGACATTACCAGTCTGGATGTCTGTGTCTGGTATCATGGCATCCTGACCAACCTACACCATATCCAGGGCAAGAGGTTAGCAGGGCTGGGGGCTAGATGGAAGCTACGTGCAGGGAAACTTTCTGCTCCCACATGCAGCACCACCAGCTCTTGAACTGCAATGGTCACAGCCAAACAGGCGAATAGTGGCCCTCAGTGTCTGTCTTGGTTATGAGGCATTCAGCAACAGCATTTCATCAATTATCACAGACATCTGTTTGCACTAACATTTATGACTCTGGGTAGACCACACACTTGATCTGGATTCTGGCTGCATCTGAATCTCAATGTCAGTCTTGATGTCTGCACTGACTGCTGCCTGGCTTTCCTGTAAACATGTCTGACGGCAGCAAACCAGGGGCCTGTCAGCTCTGCCATGCCAAAGGGTGACAGCCAGGAGTGGCACTGACATTAAACCAGCCAGATTCAGCACCAGCAGCAGGCTGGTCCTCTTAAGAGAGTCCCAAGCATCAGAGGGCTGCCACCATCAATACCTGCACTGCCCTGGCAAGGCTGTCCCCAGTGGCTGGGCTGATGTGTCAAACCACAGAGCAGCTCCCCAGTGTGCTCTTCCTAAGAGAAGCTGAGTCCTCATCCATGTGAGTCTCTTGAGACCTGCCACTTCTGCCAGCTGCTCGTTCCCTTAACAGCAACTTTGTCAGCCTGAAGACATGCTGGTTTCACACCTTCCCCACTCAAGGGGTGCTACCACAGGGATTTCACATTACAGTTCATCTGCTGCAGCTACAGGGCTCTGTCAAAGTCAGCAGCTTGCATTCCCCTCAGCAGTTTGTCCCTGCTCCAGGTACCTGTCTCCTGGGATAATCAGAGGGAAATGGTAGGGTCTGGGATTTTGGGGGTGTGTGTGTTATTGAATTAGTTTTCCATCAAGCTCAGCCAACTGCCTCTGCAAGATCCAATGCGAAGGGGACAAGAGGAACGCAAAGCCAGGAGTGGAGCTGGGAGCACTCCTGACAGCAGCTGCCACTAAATAGACTTAGGTATAACATGAGGCTGTACCTTAAAGAAACTAAGGATGTTTATGTAATCTGAAAGCCAGAAATAACAGAGTGAAAGCTGGAGATAATCAGAAAAAGGCATGCAAAATAGTAGAGGGATCCCTGAGTACACTCACATTCCAGGCAATCCATCCAATTCCCTGTTTGCTGACACAGGGTGAAACCCATTAGCCTCACACAGGCTGCTTCAGACTAACTCTGAGTTCACCTAGGATTTGTTCAAAAGCCCACAGCTTTTTTGACAGATGATTTCCATTGTCACACAGAATAGGAGGCTCAGGCTTCTAATCTTACATTGTTCACCTTTTAACCCAAAACTTGGCAAAATCATCTGCTGGTGGAGGCAGAAACGTTTGCATGCTAATTTGTTTCTGAATGATTTAAAAAAGATGTTACCAGCAGCTCGGGATAAAAAAGTCTACCCAGTTTCATACTTGTATGGTTGCTTGCTGTTTAGGGAACAACACAGATGTCCCTGGTGCTGAGCAGGGATGCTCATCACTTAGGTGGAGGCGTTAAGTGTCTAATTGTAGCAAGCTCCCTGTTTGCACAGCAGGTATTGCTGTCTGTGATGTACGGGTGGGGACACCTCAGTGCCACAGCTCTGCAGCTTGCCCAAGGTGACAAAGCAAGAGCCAAGAGCAGGCTGGCGAGGGGATGTCACCTGCTTGAGGCCAGCTCCAGCCATGCTGGGTGGCTTTCCTCGGCAAGAGGACAGATTGATGTTTTACAAGAGTGCTGCAAGACTCTGCTGCCTGTTCCCATGGGCCTTCAGCCTCTCGGTTACTCATGAACACGAAACGAAGCCTCCCCCAACTCAGAGCTCCCCTTGTATGCCTGTGGCAGGTGCTGCGGTGCCGCCGAGCGGTGCAGCCGCTCCAGTGGCAAACTGCAGCTTAGGAACTCCACCTGCGGGCGGCACAGAAGCACACCTGAGTGCTGGCAGCTGACCCAGCCGCCAGAAAACAGCCCCAGCCTGCACCCTGTGAGCAGCACCCGCCTCGATGGGAAGTGTCTGCCGTGGCACCATCGCTTCAGAGCAAGACCCAGAGCCAGCCTTTAGCCGAGAGTCTCACCACTGTCCTGCTCGTCACCTAAAACCTGGGCACCATTCTTGCTCCAGCCTGAGCTCTGAGGCTCGACCTTACTGCTGCCTGCACCAGCAGCTTGCTTCACAGCAGAACAAGAAGCACCTGGGGTTTTTTTATGGTTTCTTCTCCAGGCCTTAAACTAGAGAAAACAAAACCATGGTGCTTCTCTCCTAGAGCTGCTGCCTTGTCTACTAAATCACCAGAAAATGGTTTCTCATTTCACACAGACACTACTATCTTGAATTTCCCAGCTGTCATCTGACAGATAGGAGCACTGGGAGAGAAAAATAAAACAAGCACAGGGTATAAACAACCCTAGGGACTAAATTCTGCAGACTCTGACCATCGATGATGTGCAGTCCTTGGTCTGCTGAGGTGAGCAGGTATGCAGGGAGAACTGTGCACAACGATTACGGTAAAACGCTGCATGGAGCTTGAGCCTTGAATCTCTCAGAGGGGCAAAGTGAGAGGGCAAGGTGCTCTGAAAGGCAGAGATCTCTTCAGCTGCTTCTCTGCTAGGGAGAGGTGAGGGTTCTAAAGAAGGCAGCTGGGTGCTGCCAACAGCAACAGGCAACCCCAGAGCTCGTACTGGAGAACTGTAGACTTCCCTGGGATGTCACTGCGGACCTCGACCAGTAACCCTGCAGGCGTGACACAGAAGAACTGTCCCAGCATTTCTGATCAAAAAGCTAAGAAAGCAGCAGCAAAGGAGTTTGATCCCAGACAGCACTTCCAGTAAAAGGCAGCGAGCTGTTGAAAACATAAAGCAGAGCCTCAGAGGCGACTCCCACCCTCGGCGGCTGCACTGCAGGTGCAAAGGGCTTGCTCAGGAAGGAGAGCTCTTGCCTGGGGCATGTCCTCGGAGGGGCCACATGCTCTACAATGACAGCTCTTAAGGAAATGCCTTCCCTGGCAAAATCTGCAAAATCAGCAGCACCTGATTTCTCACACTACCCTCCACTGTTTAATTTCTTCAAAGCATTTGACAGATGTCTTCCTTCCCCTCCCTCCACTTGTTCTCTTTTAAGGCTTATTTTGAATAACTTACTGGCACAGAACTCTCCTTTAATCCTAAAGATTTCACTCTGCCACAGATCTTTCTCCCAAACACCCAGTCCTAAGTGTGACTTAAAGGGCTAAGTATAAAGAGCACAGGGAAAATAACCAACAGAGCTTTAAGGAGCAAAACAGTTCCAATAATTTCTTTATCATAAACAACATTTTCCAAACCATGCCTGTTAAGGTCAGTTTGCAAGAGCAAAGGAGGAGAAGGTTCACTACCTTTAGCCTACTCTAGCACCCCAGTGATTACACTCAGGGAGTGTGCCTGCAGGAGCCATGCAGATGTGGCACTAATCCTTCTAGCAGGGAATCCCAGCCTGGGATGCCAAGTCAGTGCCACAGATCACGTCAGGAAAAACTGGCAGGAGTCCAGCAAGTGAAATCACAATAAAACAACCTTTCTGACCTCAAATCAGCTGCAAAACCCCACATGAAGGGCTGCTGTTTCTGCAGAGCAGGTGCAGCCATGCCACAGATGCCCACCCACAAGCTGCTCTGCCCAGCTAGGGGGCTGATAGGGGAGGCTGCTTTCACCCAGAGAGGCTCCAGTCCAGCAGTGTTGCTCTTGGGACTGGTGTGGACTGGCTGTAGGTGACCACTGTGGTTCCTTCATAGCACTTCTCTGGAGCAAAGGTAGCAGACTGCAGGCAGTCCTTGAACGAGGTGGATAAAAAGCCCCAAATCCTTTGTTTCTCCAAATTTAAAAATTATCTTTATTGGCTTTTTCCTTGTGTGTTTAAGATCTTTGCTCACACTCAGAAATTAAAACATTGACCAAAAAGAGAAACTCCCTTCCTCTGGAACATTGCTGTTTCAAGCCAGCAGTGAACAGTGCATAAGATAATAAATGCTTATGGCCAGGTTTCTGAGAGAGCTTGAGAGGTGGACCAGCTCTGTACACACAGCTTTCCTGTACATGAGAGGACTGCACTGCCTTTTAGCCTCCCCAGTCAGATCTGGAAAACCTGTTGTAACTGCAGCTTGCCTCCAGCCCTTCATTTCCAGCAGCTCTTGACCTCAGGTCTCACAGATCCCCGTAGCAGGTCTGCTAGATGGAGCAAAGGGCTCAGAATTCATGAAGAAAATTAACAAGCAGAATACAGACAGAAGCCTGTTTATTCAAATTACATAAAGATTTGCACTCTATTAAGCCTGCTCTAATCCCCACGTGGAAAATATGAAACGTTCTGCACTGCTTACACCAAGGAAATCCTCGGTGGCAGACAGAAGGGGCACATGTTTAATGACTAGAAAGGATAGACCAATATTTTAAAGACAAATTGAGGCCATAAGGACTACAGAGCATCAGATCTATTTAAGGATCAATTTGGGAGTTTTTACAACTACAAACAGAAATAAGATTTTGCTGTAAGCATGTAGAGCCACAGCAGACAGGGAGACATTTCTGCAGCATCTATAAAGACATCAAAGTATGGAGGATAATTCCAGAAATGAACTTTAGTTCTCCAAGAAAGTTTCTAAGTGTTTGGGAAAGCTTGTGAAGGTTCACAGGCACTCTAAAGGTTCTGGGTCTCCCCATCTGCTCCCTAAAAACAACACTGCTTTACCTACATTAAGGTTACAAAAAGCAGACTTCCTAAACAGAGCAGGAGTTATGTTTCCTTGACAATCACCTGCAAAATACCAGAGGCAGAGAAATCTGTCTGGATCCTGCTCACTCTCAGAAGCAGCAGCACTCAGCAGGTGTAACAACCAGCAACATGTCATGGGGAGTTCAGCTCTCCAGCAAGAGGGTTAAAGCTCTGCAGCTCTGCCCAGCAAAGCCTGACTTCTACTGATAAGTCCTTCGACCCAGTCACCCCAGCCTCTCCAGAGTGCCCTGCAGCAGCACACCACCAGTGCCAACATAAAACTAAATGGGATTGCCAGTAAATGAAACCAGCAGTTAATTAAAACCAAACAAATGAACCCAGCACAAACACTGAAGTCTGCCAGCAGTGGCAGCACGGCACGGAGAAAGGCCCAAACACCACAGCCTGACCTGCTCCCATGCCAGCCTTGCCTCACTGCAAGCTCTGCTCCAGACACCTGCTGTCGGACCCAGTGCCCTGGCTGAGCAATTCGGTGCCGAGCTGACACCAAGCGGCTCCTGGCCGTGGATCTGGCACACGTGGGAATTGCTGACCAGCAGGTTCATTTCAGGAGGCTCACCGCGGATACCAACGTGTTGCAGCCTCCATTGATGGCTCCCTTGCCAGCCTCCCTGCTCCTCTGAAGGATTCTCTCCTCCCCCTCACTGCAGACATCTGAACCAGATTAAAATGCTTCCTCCAGCCACACGCTAGACTGGCAAAGCAACAACAGAAAGCCATAAGCTGGAACTCCAGACCCAAGATATCATTTTCTAAGCACCATGTGTCCTGCCACTGGGTTTGTTCACACTCTAAAAACTACAGTAAGAAAACATTACAGTGATAATGAGAAACCATAAAGGCAAAGAAATCCACAGGCAGAGGCAGGATAAGGCATATTTCCTCAAGTATCTTGGCACAAATGGGTGCAGGAAAAAGCTGTCACATAGCACCCTTCAGTGACTGGGTAATGAGGGACACAGTACAGAAAAGTCTGCTGCTGTCTGCACCAGGGTTTTTCTTACCCCATCACTTCTCTAACTTGGCTTTAAGTGTTTTAAATGTGACTACTGCAATGTGTGCTGCACAAATAAAACAGTGCAATGGAGGCACGGGCTGGAATCATCTCTCCTTTTCAGGGTATTAGGAAAGCAGAGTTCCTCAGTGGTTTGTAATGTGCAAGGTTTGCACATATCTGCTGATCTGTACAAGAGGACATTGCATTGATGCTAGGAGTTTGACAGACAACTCCTCTTGTCACTGTAGACATCTGACCTTGGTATCTGAGTCTTCTCCATATTCTTCATTTAGCTTTCCACATACCCCAGCAAAGAGCAAAGCTGCTCCTCACTCCCACTAAGGGCTCCAGCAGCTGCAGAGCTCAGACAGGCAGGGTCTCAGCAAGCTGCACCATGCACAACCCCACCCCAGCAAACAGCCTTTGAAGTTCCAGCAGCCTCTGAGGACTTGTTGAACATAAGCAAGGAAGCCGTGCAACAATGAAGGAGATGAGGAGGGTGAAAACGGTGTTTCAGTCCTACCACCTCTAATTTTCGATGATTTCATCCCACGCCTGCCATGGTAGGACAGCAGTGCTGTCAGACTCGGGCCTGCAGCACATAAGGCTGGGGGGCAGGACCCTCACACAGCAGCTGCACCCCAAACCCTGCAGCACTGCACAGCCGCCATACTGCAAGGAACATCACAGCTTCTAGCAGCTCAGGATGAGTCTGCCTGAACTTGCCTTCAGGATGGGAGGGAAAGAGGGAGAGAGGCAGGCAGGGAGAAGAAGGGTACAAGATGTGATCGCCTGGGAGAGCTGGTAGCTGACAGCAGGTCAGAAACCTGTCCCCAAGAAGAGAGAGCTGAAGCTGCTGGTGACTGCCAGCCGTACTGCGATGCCACCCAGGGGCAGTTGCTGTGGTGCCAGACAAGGGAGCTTTGCTGTAGCGAGTACAGCAGGCAGCCAGCAGCTCGCTAGGAGCCGTCCGTTCTATTTCTGATTCACATCCCACCGTGCGGCACAGAAATGCCTTCGCTAGCCACAGTCTCTTCCCTCCTCCAATTTCTTCTCCTCAGTCAGGAGCTGGGACAGCAGCCAGCAGGCTTTCGACTTTGTAAGCTTCACAGTTAGTCACTTCTCGTGACAAACCTCCTCCTGTCTCAGTCTGCCTGGGCGTGGTGTGCAGCATCCCCCCCGCACAGGGGTGTGAGTCCGTTAGCTCCGCGGTATCTGCCGCAGCTCATTAGAGGTCATTAGCAACACGCCTACGGCGCAGAAGCGTTCACCAACGGCTGGCAGAAGCTCCCACTCGGGCTCAGCTAAGGCCGAGTTAATGAAAAGCAAGGCTGCCTTCTGGCACTTCCCAATCTGCAGTGTATTTTTGGAAGGAGAATCTATATCGAGCCGCCCTCTGCCGTGGCAGCAGAGCTGCGAAGTCTGCACACTGCATCCTCTCCAGCACTCACTGCCTGGCCGAATGCAGCTTTGAAGACTACAAGGGCCTTATGCTGCAGGGCTACAATGGCAAAGATGGATTTGTTCTCACAAGTCTTCTATGCTATGGAGCTCGGTATGAGATGAATACCACAAGAAGCAAGCAGCAGAAAGGTGCAGAGGGCCTCTTACATTCGCCTTTTCCTCGGTTCACCTTTCAGCCACGATGCATTTTACAACCTTAGCTCACTGCCTGGGAGCTCTTGTAAAAGCTCTGAGCAAACGCTACGAGTGCAGTCAACAGCTCCAGGGCAAGGGCTTTAAGGAACCTGGAAGCAGTGTCACAGACGCTGGGGCAGAGGAACATGAGAAGATTGAAGTGATCTAAGCAACAATTTACAGTAGATTTCTGTAAAGAGCTACAGGCAAGGCAGCTTCAAACCTGAAAATCAGGAGTGTTGGGACACATTTACATTTTACAGAACTAACCATCCCTTCCCAAATCCTCCACTTGGAAGTTTAGACCAGAAGTGCAGATTCTTTGCTATTTCCCACAAAGGTGTTTCCACAGACCTAGTTATGCTGTTCCTGAGGAGACAAAGAGTCTGGGATGTTACCGAGCCTCTCTGCCTATCATGTGGAGCTCTCAAGTGCTACAGGCTACAGCTAACTGCAGCACTGCACCTCCACCTGAGACATGAGGGAGCTATCAGTACCTCCAGGCTTCTGCAGTAGCAGTTCTTTCTTCTTTGAACAAGGGAACCAAGGATCCAGGAGTCACTCTGCATTTTTGGAAGCCTTTAAAGATCAACAGCACACCTCAAGTTTGGCTTTTTGCACTTGGCTGTGACAACAGGGACAGGCACAAATATCCAGACCTTCGCTCTGTCAGCACAGAACTAACTTTGCACAGCACATGGAAATACTAATTCCATAGCATCAACATTCTTTACTATCACCTTAGTCTTCTTCTAGGAGAACAGCCTGGACATAAAAGACCAAAACAAAGTGCTACAGAAATGGTACATCCAAAGAGAGCTACTGTGACATGAGGAAACCACACCAGGCAACCAGAGCGAGTCTCAGCCACCACCTCTGCTGCTTCTCATGAAGGCCAAGGAAGGCAAATCCCCAGAGACAGCTGAAGTTTGTAAATCGTACAAACCTTCAAGGCCACCTTCAGAGATCCCTGCTGTGCTTTGGCATGCAAGCAGACAAGTCTCCTCTCCAGCACACCAGCTTACTTTTACCATGGTGAGCTTCTACTGGTTAGTGCATGTTGCATCACTCTTGGCTGCTCTCACAAGCTTCAGAAGTTACTCATTCTGGCTTTCATCTTGGTAAAGTGCAATCTGGAAATCCCCACTTAACTTCTCTCACTTGTGCATCTTATGTGAAAAGACTACCCAGGCAGGAGCAGGAGCTGGTGAAGGAGCAGGTTTGCAGAGCACAGCAAAGCCCCATGGCGTTAGGCTGGTGCAAACCCTTGCCTAATTTCAGTACAGATTTTCTGCACTGGGCAGGGCAGCACTTGCTGAGACAGGAGTGACAAGGGCTCCCTTCCCAAACAAACAGCTTTAGCAGTACTTTGACAGCCAGGCTGTTAAAACCAGACCCATTAGCTGCTCATTTGTCAGCTCCACAGCACCTGGCTCCAGCGGTGTTAGCTCCCAATGGCAGAGCACAATGATATTTGTTTTGTGCAGCTCTGTGACAAACAGCAGCAGGCAGGGAAGGCCACTGGGTTTATATTTCTTCCAGTACCTGTTCTTAAGAGTGGCAGTCACCATTATGGAAGCTATCAAAAAGCTAGCTCTGACCTTAAATAAGTGTGCTCCTATGACAGACAGTCCCAGGAAGGAGAATTTATGAGGCAGATGCTAGATTCAGAGAAGAAAGAACAGCTGGGTTACCCCTGCCAGAGACGCAGCCCAAGTCCATAGTGCTGCATGCTGAGGTCGAGCCCTTTGGTTTAATGCTTTGTGCCCCTCTAGGACAGTAACTCGACCACCCCTAACGTCTGGGAGAGGCTAGCTTCTGGGCTCTTCAGCACAGCCATCTAAGCAACACAGACACACTCACGGGGCTCCAGGCTGCCAAGGCTGCAGGGGGCAAGCTTAGTCAGACATGTAGGCATCGATGTTATGTACAGAGCAGAGAGCTCTGGGACTTGGCAGACAAGAAAAAAACGCTGGAGGAAGGGTTCCTAGAGCATGGGTTGGCTGCCTTTGCATACGCTTTCCTCACTGACAGTTTTGCACAATAACAGAAAATATTTCATGGGTCCTTTAATATTTCAGAGGCTAAAAACCTTCATCAGTAATTCTTTTGCAGAAATGGAATCTCAGTTGTAGCACAATGTGTTGGTCACTTTACTTACAGCTCTTCCTGCTTTTTACTGGTGCTTTGCAGAAGATGTTTATTCATTCTTAGGAGCCAGCTGAAAAGTATATTGCTCAAATTCTTTTCTATATACTAATTTGGGAAAAAAAAAAACCCAATTAATTACTTAGCAGTCCCTTCAGCTCTGTTCCATTTTTTATCATTCATTAAATGGGCTTATTTTAAGTTAATTTGCAAACAAAGTGGTGTTAATGTAAGACCCATTCATCATTTTCTTTGTAAGAAAATACCAACGAATGCAAACTAATTACAAGACAATAATAAAGAAGAAGTATTGACCCTTTTCCCTATCAAAATGATACCCAGGACAAAAACCCAGTTCCTGGAGCAGCCAGGGGCTGCTGCACTACAGAAACAACTCTCCAAAGACTTTTTAAGTGGTGGGACATGTCATGCTGGCAGCTTGCCTTGCCACCTCTTGCTTAGCCCAAAGAACTGCCAGATTCCTGCTGTTTCTCTCAGATACTGCTCCTCAGCACTCTGCATTTGCAGCCTGCTCTTTCTGCCTGACCATAGCTCCTCAGAGCTGGTGCAACTTCCAGCTGCTGCAGGCTGCTGCCATGTGGAGATGAGGCCAAGCTGTTTGTGCCCTCCACGACATCTGACTTGTCCAGAAAGCACCAGCATTTCCCCTACATACAGCTGTCTTCAACTTTTCATCCTGGGAAGGACTGCTTGGGGAGAAAAGCAGTCAGGGAATCATTAATGCTTCCCTTTGTTTTGCAGAGAACAACTAGCAACGTCTGGATTAGGGAATACAAGAAAATGGCAAAGACAGAAGCAGCACTGAGTGCAGAAGGAAGGAATGGAAAGGAAAGGGGGCAATGTTTTTCAAGAATTTCCCTCCTAGTTTGATTAACTTGCAAGAAAATTAGAATCCAAGTCGGCTCTACACAGAACATAGACGCAGCAGCACCTCCTTCATCTCACTTCCCCCAGCAGCCAGAGAGAACCACTCCCTCCTTGCCCCTTGCCAGCCACCACTTCACTTCTTGTCTGCTCCCACTGCTTCTGCTGCCTCCTCTTCTGTCTATGTCTCTTCATGAAGTATCCTGGAATCCAGCCCAGCTTGTTCAAGCTCCCAACACATCTTGAATTTTAATTCACTCTCATTTTAAGTCATCCATCTCTTTTTTAAACCAAACCACAAGAAGAATGAGCCAATTTATTATTAATATAAACAAGAGAGATCTGTAGAGAAAGCCTGGTCTGCCTGCTCTCAGCACACCACAGCATGTCCAGCTCAGAGGCAATTCTGACTTGAAGGGCTGCAGCTAAGCCAGCCAGGGGCACAGAACAAGGTGTGCAGCGACAGCCCACTTTGGAAAGATGCTGCAGACACATCAGAGATGGCCCAGTGCACAGATCAGCTCAGCATGTAGGTCAATGGAATGCTAGACAGCCACCACTGGGCTACCCTGCACTCAGCCTGCTACAACAGAAACTAGTTACAGTTCATGAAGAGTGGCAGTGCCCCCAGAAACTCCAGCAGGAGTGTGCTGGGTTGGATAACCATCACAGGGAGTGTTCCCTGACTGCCACCATGGAATGGCCACAAGTCTGCTTCAAACGTGGCTGCTCCTCTGGCTGGGGATCACTGCCTCCACCACAGGAACAGTGTGCCTCATCCAGCCAAGGGGGACCCGAGTCGTACAGGATCCACTATGCAGTGGACCAGGCCTGGAGTGGCTGTGGAACTGCTGGGGCAGCGCTCAATCTGCAGAGCTCTGCAGCCCACAAGCAGAGAGGATGCAGTCACTGCAGTCTGCCAGCCCAGCCTTTCCCTTCTCTCATGCAGCTTTTTTTCTCAGGCCTGACATTGCTTCTACTGTCCTCACACCTGAAGTTATTTTGCTTTTGATGGGTTTTGCTTTTGAGTCACCCTAACATGACACTGTTGATGGTGATCACGAACAAAGATGCTAAACCCCCTTGGCCCCAGTATCAATACCAAGGGTACACAACTCATGCCTGGCCTCCAGCAGGACATTGTGCCCCTGAGCACAGCCTCATGTGACCACCAAGAACTTTCTAGGGCAGTCACCAGAGAACTGCAGCTGAACTGAAAATGAGCAGAGCCTTGCTGGGTGCTGGGGCTGGCTCTGTGTGCTTTTTGCCAGGTAATAATTAAGTTACTTTTACCCACTCATACAACTGCTTTCATCTCATTCCTCACTCTCCTCTTTCACAGCCTGTGCACTTCCCAGGGATGCTTGTATTGTATTTTCCAGCACTCTTATTAGAGGCTTTTCTCCATCCTGCTGACAACCTGCCAAGCTAATAGGAATGAAGAAAGTGTGAAAGTGAATGAGTGTAAAAGCGTGTGACAGGTTTCTTCTTTGCTCTTCTCATGCTCATCCAGCATAAACTCCTGAGAGAAGAAGTAAGATACAAAACCCATCTAATGAAGCTGCCCTCTGGCCTCAGCAATTAGCACTTGCTCCAGCAGGCAGTAACCCTGAGCTCCTCAGCATTGCTGGGACCAGAGAGGTGGGCACCGTGCTGGAGCCAGCCATGGCAGTGGGACCCCAAAGGGGCCAAGCACTCTGTGAGTTCATGGACCTAGGCAAGTGATCAGGTTCTGCAGTCTACTGCAAGGCAGGGAACGGCTCCTACACGCTCCAAGCCCCATGCTGCCTAGAGCACCCAGAGCTGCAGCTCTCAGCAACCCAGCTCATTTCTGGCAGAGACCTCCCTGTCAGCAAGCTCCTCCTGGAAGGCACCGGGTGGCTGGAGGGATTTTGAAGATGGCTGGATGGCAACAACTGATCTCACCTCAGACGTGTGCTAGGCAAACGATGGAAATGGGAGCTGCAGCTGGCCCCGCTGTTGCCCTCCTTCCTCCCTGAGGGGAGCCACAAGCCATGCCTGCCGCGGGCTGGCAGTGTGCCCTGCAGCCAGCACCCAAGCTGTGCAGATGCACAGACCTAAGGGCAAGGGCGACGGCAGGAGGTGTCACAGCAGCACAGCTTCTTCATTACTGCCTGCCCCCTAAACGCTGAGCCTTCCCACCACCCCAGGCCACTGTTCATTCCAATCAGCATTGAAGTTGGTTGCAATGAAGCCTCTTTACAAGACTTTTAAGTCGGAGCAAGGTAATGGGAATCATTTTTTTATCAATGAATGGAAGGGTACAGGGGGTTATGGGAATCCTTACTGAACTTGATCATTCATAAACACTTTCCATTAAAAAAAAGAAATCAGAATACTCTGCTGAGTGAATACTGAGTATTCAGAATATTCTACTAAGTGAAAGTAGGAAAGGATGCAGTGAAGGCATCCAGTGGCTGCCCTGTACCTGCACATGTTGGCACAGACCTGTCTGCTCCTCGCCCCCTGCCTGCTCCCTGAGCTGCCCATCACTTCTTGCTCATAAGTGATGTGCACTGAACACAAATTTGAGTGGAGGTAATCTATGAGAGGAGGTTTAGATCACCACCATAAATACTATTTTAATGCATTAGGCTTTTAATTCCTGTCCTAATTTGTTGATTAATCATCTTAATTGGTGAGAAGACAATTGGTCAATCCTTTTCCATTTTACTGCAACCCAGCAATCGTTTCCCACTGCAACTCTGCCATCAACACAGAATATGGAAGTGCTTCAAGTGCTGATCACAGGAGCACATTTAATTTTTAATTTAAAGAGACATTGCTTGCTCTGTTTGATTTCCCTGCAGCTGATATTTGTATTGCGTTGGGAGCGATTTGGGGCACTCGTTCTAGAGAACGACCAAGAATTTTCCTCTCATTTTCAAGTTCTGTGCCTGCAAGAAGCAACTGCACCAAAGTGAATGGCCAAATGAGAAACCAAGCAATGGAGTGGTTTGGTAACAGGACACAGAACTGCTTTGTTTGAGCTGTGTTTACAGATGTGACTAAAAGTTATTTCCCTCGTGTTTTTTTCTGGTGGTCTACAGGAAACAAGTTGATGATGGAAAAACATCTGCTTAAGGTAAGATGGAGTCACGAGGCCAGTGGCAGGAGACCCTCAAAAGTCCCCTGCCACACTGTGAGAGGCTGATCCCTGGGGTGGGGGTCACTACTGGCACAGGGAGCAGCACAGAGAGACACAGCTCTGCATAATGGCATCTGCTGTGCTGTTCCTGCTGCCTTCGGTCAGTACCAGAGCTGGAGACCTTAAGCTGCATACGATCTCACCCACATCTTTTCTTTATAGCAGAAATCCTATGCCACCAGTCACTACTATTATTAGAGAGTTCTATTCATAGCTTCCAATTTCTGTCCCTGGAAAACTCATTTGTTTGAACAATATGGCTTAAAAAAAACAAACCCACAAACCGACCAAACCCCTCAAGGTCATTGTTCTCCAAATAATAAAGGAACGGCAGGCACACGCACATCACACACAACTCCCTGACACTTTGCCACCAGCCCAAAGCACAACCTACTGAATATGAGAAAGGTACACATACATGCCAGCTTCTGAGACAATGCTACAACCGTGTCACCAGTCAGTTTGCTATAAAAAAGCAAAGAAAGAAATCTGTATAGCATCCAAAAGGACAAGAGACTAACTGGCTCCACGTATTGGCTATTTATAGTTGCAGCATTCAGGAATGCAAATTGAAATGAATTGATGCCAGCCGGGATGCCTAAAAGACATAAGTGAGAATTACAGCAATTAAGAATGTTGTCTCAAAGGAAATTAGAACAGTCCATTAATTACAATGCCTTAAAGGAAAATGAACCAAAATGTGAAAGAAAGAAAGAAATTAGAATATCAGGAAATTAGCAGAAGGATCAGGGAATGGAATGAGCACAGAAGGTATTTCATAGCCTCCCTTTATTAATGACAAGAAAATGAAATAAATAAATGGGGATAGGAAGCAAAGCACCATGAGTAATGGGGACAGTATGCTCTGCCACAAGATCAATGGCCAGCACACTCCAGGCTTTGCTGCTCTAGGTCCAATTTGTCACTGAGTTCTGTAGAAACTTGTTCTGTGAAAAAAGAGCACAAAAAAAGAGCCAAGCTAATAGGTACAGCAAAAGCTGCATTTATGACACAACATAGCTGCAGCCCTGACTGGTTGTGGTTTGTACCTTACAGCTAAATGGAGTTGGCTGTGCTAGGACCACAGGCATGCTGACAGCCCAGCACTCCTCCTGCTTCACCTGCTGCAGGTGAAGTGTGAACAGTTCCATCCAAGGGCCAGACGTTCTCTGCCTGTCCCAAGTGCTGGCTGCTTGAATCCTGCTGAGCCCTACGACAGACTCCAGGTCTGCTACTCAGAGGTGCCCTTTATAGCTCTTACTCAGCTTGCTTTTGGTACAATATAGAACTGACATGTATGAAATTCTTGATGGGAATGTGCTGGAAGCAGTGAGCCTCACTGCAGTGCATGTCCTGCACTTTATCAGCAAGAAGGTGAAACACCAATGGTCTGTTTCAGACTCTGAGTGGTATCCTGGATACACACCACACTGCTCCAGTACTTCCAGTGCTTTAAGAGTAAAACCATAGCAGGTCAGTGGCAACATGTTACGGCTGTACCACAAAGAGCTGCCACTGGCGGCAGCTGGAGGAAGAGGAAAGGTCTTACAGCCACCTTTCACTAGGGGTGCTCACAAAACTTACTAAGCTTCCCCTTAAAACAGCAGCTCCAGACAAGGATACAGGCGTGTACAGCACTTTCCATCAGCAGCTCTTCCAAGAACTTTTGCCCATTTGTGTAAAAGAGGAAAAATAAACCAAGTGCAAGTGAGCCAGGGCCCCAAAGAAGCTGTGCCTTGAGCAAGCACTGCCACGTGGCACAGAGTTTCTGCTTTTCTGAGATGCAGTGCTTTGCCTTTCCTCCTTTGGGCTCATGGATCCTGATGATCTGGCTGGAGCCAACTGCTGCTGTGTGGCAGAGTTCCAGCAGGAAGAGTTCTGGCTGTAGAAACCTGCAGAAACTGGTGATGAAAGTGAAAGAACCACCTCTGTGCCAGAATCCCTTTGGGATAGACCAGTGCAGCTGGGTTGGCTTCACCTGGCCCTGAGAGAGCTGAGCCTGGATCTTTGCTGTCTACTTGGGTGTCTGTACTCTAAGATGTCCTTTTGAATCACTGAATCCTGGTGACAGTTGAAGCACTCCATTATTTCTTTAAGTGCAAATCCTGCATTGCTTCATCTGCTAGCTCTAGATACTCAGTACAGATTGAGCAGCACCTGCTGACTCAATGAATCATTTGCATCCCAGTCACAAAGCACCAACTTAAGGACCTCCAGTGCTGTTGTTGAAATTGATGCTACTGATGCTGCCAATTCAACTCCTGTTGCTGATACTAATCAGCATATCTTTAAAAATGATTACAGCATTCAGAACCATGAAGCTACCATGTGGGCTATATTTCATACTGCTTCCCGGTTTGTCTACAGTCTTCCCTATGGGAATGGATTTATTGGTCCCATCAATCCCCCCTTATAGTCTTTAGCATGGGAAGGAGATGTGACTAAGTTTTAATGTCTCATATATTTTCTGAATGACATGACCATTCTGACCAGCTTGGCACAAAACACTGCTTGCATCAAGCTCAGCATTTAAGGCACAAATAGCACTTGCTAACTTAGCTGCAGGTTAATGTACCTATATATGCATGCACAAAATAGAAGATTTTTATTGTTTATCTAAAGGTCTTCTCAACTGCATCTGGACTTTATTCTAAAGCACACAACTTCTACCAAGCCAGATTGCTCTCTAGCAAAAGCTGGTGCAGTGCATTCAAGTCAGCAAACCCTGACCTGCTGAACCCAGCTCCGCTGTGCGCTGGGGGACTTGGTAGAGATGGATTTGCTTTTAAAGCAGAACACATGTGAGTACCAGACAGTTCCCTGAGTTTGAGACATTCTGCTTTTGTTGGTTGGTTGGTAAGTGGAAGACAAAGGCAGCCTGCTGGTCCTCAGCCACTTTCAGCACAGGCAGTTGTGAAGTCTCATCTAAGTCATTTTTGGTAAAAACCCTGCTACCTGTTCTTTGTAGGACTTTGAGCTCACTGCATTCTCACAGTGGTCTAGAAGAGCAGACGGCAAGTGAGACCTCCTGATGGTAGGGAGGTGATGGCATGCCCCCAGTGCCACTGCACCTGCCTGACACAGCACTGCACCACAGCAACAAAGCAGCAGGTCCCCAAAAGCCCAGGTGGCTTCCCTGCCCCTGTGGACTCACATGAGCCTGGGCTGAGCTTGCTCTCATGTCTGCTTCTGCAGATATGCCCTAAACAACTCCAGCAAGGTCTTGCTCATTAAATCTGACAGTAGCACCTTGCTGCTGCTGCCATTTGCAGCATGGCTCAGACAGGGGGAAGGAGATGGGCTCTGCCTTGGTGCCCATAGAGACTTGTCCTGGTTTGTGGTACAGGGAAGGAAGAAAAGCCAAATCCTGGTTTACAGCATCCCTCTTCCTGTGAATTGCGATGTGTATTGCGCACATGGACAAGATGAGAAGTGCACATATTTGCCCCTGCTGCTTAGTTTGATTTCATCTATAAACCTTGCTGCAAGCCTTGTGTGCACACCAAAGAAGAGCTGATGATTAAGTGCAGGACTGACTCCTTCAGAGCTGACACAGGCATGGATTTTCAAACTCAGCTGTAAATAAAGGAGATTACAGGAACACTTTTACCTTGCTTTCTGGTGCCTCGTTACAGGCCCTGCAATGTCTCCAGTACCCCTTAATACAGCATCTGGGGCTCAAGAGATCACAAAGGGCTTCCCCTGTTGTCACCAAGGCTGCCATGCTGTTTGCTCACCCTCCTGAAATCATAACTGAGTGCGACTAGGGATGTGCCCATCACTCTAAACCTTTGCTCTTCTATCTGCCCACAACAAGTCTCACAAGAAAGCTGCTTGTAGGTGAAGGTTCAGGCAGACAAGGTCTGCAGTCGGTTCCCAGGTCTGTCCTGGTTTCCCTCAGCACACAGGAGCTGGCCATCTCAGACAGCACATTGCCCTGAGAGATCTGGCAAGCAAATGTTAGCAGAGGAGGGCAGCAGAAAGTACATCGAAAGCCACAACTGAGGCTCAAACATCTCAGCTCCTATGATAAATCCCAGGCAGAACACCCAATCCAGCTCTAGCTGTCCACAGACAGCAGCCCAATGGTGCTCTCCTGGCAAACAGCTGGGCCACAGAGCTGGGAAACTCTGGCAGCAAGGTCAACAACTGCTCAAGTTTTCCACTTTCCACTAAGATAAGGAGAAAATCCCAGCAAGTGCTCTTACATTGGAGCCATAAGATGAGGCTGTGAGCGAGGCTGTGGCGTGCCTGCTCCAGGCCCACCTCAGTCCCAGCAGAGGCTGCGTGGGCTGGACTCTTGCTGAGTACAGCACCCTCTGCATAAACCAGCAGAAGTGAAGTCCTTCTGCTGGAGGTTACTAACCAGAGTCAGACATGAAGGAGGAAAGAAAAAACAGATCAAGTAGTGTAGCTGAGCAGTCACAGACAAAGCCCTTGCCGGCTCCCTGATGCAGACCTTTGGGAGCTAAGTACGTTTGTAAAGTTCATGAGTCTGGCTTTGGTTCTCTAACCATCGACTATGAGTTTAAATCGTTCATTTCCCTTAATTAGGGAGGCAAGAACAAGTTCCTCTTCCAGCAGTGTATTTCCCCAGTGCTGCTTTGGCCTTTCAGCACCATGAAGTGAAAGGCAGGAGCTGGGTGGAAAGGACAGCAAGGCAGCTCTCCGCCTGTGTTCTAAAGTTCAGGGAGTTAGCAATGGTCTCGTTAACTGATTCTGAATTTTAGCAACAGCTTTTAGACAAACTACTGAGGGATTATTTTAGCTCCAAGAACTGCTGGGAAAATTTACCAAATGCCCCTCAGAAGCACAGAGAAGAACTAAACCAGGTGCACCTTGTTTCCTATAGAGCATCATTAGTGGCCCCGGGATGGATGTGTTCTCTTTATTGCTGGTAAAGACTTGACACAGATTCATACGTGAGGGGTTCAAGGATTTCTCTGGTGATTTCACAGGAATTCCTGCTTCTCACCTTTTATATTTTCTCCATCCCCTTCAAAATCTCTCAGGTCTGTCTGTGTCTCTGCAGTCCTCAGCCCCTAGCTGGATGCCCAACTGCTGTCTCCCCACAGTAAACACTCTCCAGTTCCTTCCAGCTGCTCCACCCATGTGTTCACACTTTCCCACCACAGCACCCCAGGCTCCTTCATGCCTCCTTCCCCTGGTCCTACAGGAACACTTGGTTTTGGCAAAATCTCCCCGTGGCTTTGTGATAACCTCCCAGTTTCCTGCTTATGCTCTTTGCCTCCGATTTGGCCCTGCAGGCAAAGACAGGACAGTCAGCAAATACACACAAGTAAGAGAGTGCAGAGCAGAGCTAGGAGTGCTTAAGGAGGCTCATACTGGCCCCACAAGCCCAGTTAAAGCAAAATTCAGATATCTGAAAAAATTCTGCCTCAGACTGCAGGCACTCATCTTTGCTACAGACCAACATCCAGGCAGGGAATTTCTCCCTGAATTTTGCTTCTCCCAATAGCAGCATCCCATAATGAGTGACATGAACCAGAAGAAAGTGACACTTGGGCTGCTAATCAGCATGGGCAGGGCAGTGTGCCCTGGACATGCTCGTGGAAGCAAAATGCAGGCAGGTGCCAGGCAGCCCTCTGAAGGCACAATAAAAGCAGAATTAAAGCAGCCTGATCTTCACCTCAGCAGCAACTCTCTGCTCAAAGAAACGGTTCCAAAGAGAGAGGAGAACAAACAAAAACTAAGCTCCAGGTACCATTCTCCCTACTTAGGGCTTGCAGAAAGGTTTCCAACCCCTCTGAAAGCTCTGGCTTTGACTACTAACTTGTTCTTCCCCTTCTGCAGCCAAGTTTCCCATGAGGTACCTAGTGTGAGAGTTCAGACCAGCCCAGTCCATGCCCATCAACATGGCAGGCCTGAAGAAATTTCTGCTTCTGCCACTCCCTCCTCCCTCACTGAGGACTAGGCACTAGCATTTCACATACTTGTTACCTTGAACTTGCTCTTTCTGCAGGAAGAGGAAGCTGGAGGTGGGCTGAAGGACTGTCAGACATCTCCCCCACCCCCTGGGGCACTCCAATCCTGCCTGTGTACTCAGAGCCCTTCTGACAGGCAGCTAAGAGCAGCTGGGCAAAGCCTCTGCTGCTGTGGATCAGCGTTCTGCACCCCAGTACAAATGGCAATCAATTAAGTAACTGCCAGCCATTAATTATTAATTGCAATTAATTACAATATTCTGTATTCCAGGGGTTCTACAGGCACAGCTTTCAGTTAAGTCAATTTACCAATTTTGGAAACTGATTATTTTTTTATGCAGTGTGTTCAATACTCCCCATGTTCATGCATCATCCTTCCAGCCAACCTATGCTGATGTCTTCTAGAAATCAAGAACTGATGGGAAGAAAGCTGCTTTGGCAGGAAATGAGGCCCAGAGCACAGGGAATTAGGGTCCCAGGTCAGTTGCAGCCACCTGGTTGGTGCCTGCAGTACTGGAGGCAAAGCTGTGTCACAGGTCCCTGCTCAAAATCAGAGGCTCCAGACTTCACGAGTGATGATAACTGAGACTTTCTGAGGTGGCAAGGCACGAGGGAGATACAAGATAATCACAATTTCAAGTGTTTTCTGTGTTTTCCTGATGACTCTGGTTCTCATTCATCTGCCCCTTCTGCTGAGGCATCAGAGGAGGCTGCCTGTCGAAAGAGAAATACATTTTGCCCTTTCTTTACACTGGCTAAGAAAGGCAGGCACAAGCTAGGAGGAGTGAAGAGTGAGCTCCACTGGTTTTAAATCAAAGCCTAAATGTGCTCCTGTTCCCCCTCTCTTGGCAGCTACGCTCCTCACACTCTCATACAACTGGATCTCCTGGGCCTGGATCACTGGGATGGCTTCAATCTGGAGGCACAGTAGCTTAAATGCTGCACAGAAGACTTTCTCCATGATTGCAAAGCCAAGCAATATCCAAGACACTTCTCCTTTCTTTTCTTCTTTTTACTTCTTTAAGTTCCAAAAAATCACACAGCACATCTTCTTTCCAGCTGATAGCTTTGGATTTTACTGGAAAGGAGAATGATGAGATCTCCACTCCTCTGTTTTCATTGCATGAGAGTCTCAACATCTGAGCTTTAATAGCAGCCCAAATGTTTCCATGTAGCTTGCAATTCAAAGGATGTCATTTGCTTCTCAAAGGTGATGTCCTCCTTGCCTCTGTAAAGCAGAGACCATTCAATAGTATCTGTCTATCCCTCAACCAGGCTGAGAAGCTGGGGGTGACTCCCCACTGCTGCAGCTCCCCAGAGATCAGTTAGTTGCGAGCCAAACGACAACGCAGGTGCAAGGGCAGCAGGGCTGTGAGAGGACTGAGAGGCACTTTCCTAGCACACCCCACAAGCAAGGAGCACTACCCTCCGGGTGGTCACCACAGCTTCCTGCCGCTCTGCCTCTCCACCACTGCTGCATTTTGCCTTTCTCTGAGGCAGGCAGAAGAGTCTTTTGGCCATACTTGGAGGAATTAACATTGGAAGGATTTTCTACAACAACGGGGAGGGAGAGAGGGACACCAGAAGATCTTGTGAGTGTTAGATGCGAGTCTCTGGCTTGATGCGACCGCAAGCGGAACTCGCTGCGCACACTTCCGCTGGGCACACAATGTGCTGGAGAACATCTGCACGCTGCACACGTGCACACTTTGCCCTTCACTTCTTGGCATGCCTGCAGCTGATATTTTGAAGATGTTCATATTGCCTGGTATTACTCCTTTGGAGAGCAAATGTGCTGCTAGTAAGGACGCTGTCAATGCACAGGAAAGATTTGTTCCCGAGTCTCTGAGCCAGTGTCGCCTTTCGGTTATGATGCAGCCATATTATCTTACAGACTCACCATCTCAGGCTCTCTTTTCTGTCCCCTGAATTTCTGTGCACACCATCCTGGAGCACAACAGCACACAAGCTCTCCTCCAAGCACACAGGAAGCATTACCATGGGAAAATATCTGGAACAATTTCCTTATAATTTTTTAACAACAATTTGCAGGTTTTGTATTTTTTGAAGGTTTTGGCTGCAAACTTTGGCAACTGTTGCAGAGACTTAACTGAAATGTATTAAATATGCAAGAAAGTACTAATGTAATACGAAAGCTGGATGAATAAAGTTATAATGGGAGAAAAATGTCATGAAAAAATGCTAGATTTGAAGATCAGGCTGCAGTCTATAATACACTGAACAAACAACAAGCCAGTACAGCTCCTCATCCAGTCCCAGCAATGTCTGATGCCATCTGAGACATTTAAATAAAGTTACGTAATAAAGATTGAAGAGAATGGGAAAGAATCGACTCCCTGAACTGTTCCAAAGTCTCCAGAAGCAGATTCAGCAAATGTCAAACTCTGCTTAATGTCTGTCTTTCATTACACTCTGAATTTTTCTCACCAGTTGCTCTCAGGGATAGCAGCAGTGGGAGAAAGTGACAAAATGCTTCCATAAGGGAGATCATGGATCAAACTGCTGCAACTGGAGATGCCATTTCCTGAGTCTCTTTAGGGAAGCCCCAGTGGCAGCCACTAGAGCTCTCTGCATGCATTCAGGTAGGCACTGAGCTTCAGACTGCAGAGCTATGTAAAGAGTGGAAACAAGTTCTTGGTCTGCTCAGCTAGACAAGTGAGAGACATTCTCCAGCCACAGCCCACACGGTTTGAAACAAGTGCCCCATTAGCCACCATCACCAGGCTGAAGGCTCAGCTTAGAAGAATGCTCCAAATGCTCTGAGATACAATATCTCAAGCACTTCTGGTGCCTGTCTATAACAGGACTCAGAGGCAAGCACAGGTGGGACTGAATGCTCCTATCAGGACAGACTTTCCCACAGCAGACGAGGTTTGCCTGAGTCCTGCTTCTAGTCTCTACACCAATTCTTCAACAAGGGAAGTCTCCTGAGCTCCTCCTGCCAGAGCAGATCCCACCTGGCAGACAGAATAACCAGGACAGTGGTGGCAGTGGAGGCTCCCCACAGAAAGCCAAGATGCTCACAAGCTGTATAGCACAAATCCTACAAGTGGTACTGATGTCCTCTGCTACCTGCAGTACTTACACTGCAAAACTTGCACGCTGAGGTCCTCAAGAGGACATTCTGTACCAGCCACCAGGCCTCCTCTTGCAGCAGTTTAGCACTCAGCAGCTGGAGCAGGGTAGCAAGGCTGAGCTGAAGGCAGAAGCAGGAGCACAGAGCTGCCAGGCAGTGCCAGTGGCGTTACTGAGCTGGCTCCCAGCAAAGGTTACTCACAGCTCGGAGCTGGGGAGGCTCCCCAAGCCAAGGGCAGCAGAGCTATCAATCAAATACAGCAGGCATGATGGCAGCCACAGGCTCCTGGGTAGTTTCACAGAAAATACAGGAAAAAGATCAGGCTTTTAAAAGTTTTATCTTGGGTCCTCAGTAATAATTTGCTATGGCAGCAGTGCCCAGCAGCCAAAGCAGGAGGTAGCAGTGCCCAGTGTCTTTCCCAACAAACAGTCTCTTACCCTTTTCTGTGTCTTTATCTGGCATTAGCAAAATCAGCTCCATGAGCACAAGGTTACTCTTTGGCAAGTTTTGGCCTTAACTGCAGTGTATGTAATGAAGCTGATCTCACATTTGCTCCCCACTACCAGAAGAGCACCCACAGGGTCTGCTAGGTCTCTCCTAATCATTTTTACTCCCTTCAGGACAGTTCTCTCTGAATGCTGCCATCACACATCAGCTAGTAACACTATTTAAACGTGATTGGTGTTATGAACTCCACTGTAATCAGTGCCCACTGCAGCCTGAGGCCCAGCACTTTGGCACTCCACTGCTTCCACGCGAACCACAGAGGTGTGCCTCTGGCGGCTTACACCGCTGCAGAAAATCAGTTCCACAGCTCAGGAGCTCACTGCTTAGTTGATGCTTCTACTTTTTCTTGGCAGCCTCAAACTGTACCAGTGATTTCAACTTCCAGATCTAAGTTGGTCTTCCACTAGTTGCATAGCTATAGAGCAAACATTTCCCACTGTGCGGCACTTCACTGACTGCTTTGGAGTTCCTTGCATTAGAATGAGATGATCCTCAGGCTCCCTGATAAACTTCCCACCACTTTGTACATCTGAGCCCTTCTTTTTCTTCTCTCTCCCCATGAGAACTGTGGGCTTCTTCACATGAAGGCAAGTGAAGAGAAAAACAGTGTGAAAAGAGGGAGAGAGACTGTACTTTCTCCACTTTGTCTGGCTTCCCCCCACCCCCCTAGAAAATTCACCGTGAAAGAGTCATCTGATTAGGTAATGCTGAACACAAAGGTCTGCCCAAGAAATTGCTTCGGAGAGAGGAACGAGGCAAAGCAACACAACCATCCTCAATCCAACACGTCCCACCAGCCTGGTGCTCTCCTTTACCTCCTCCTCTGAATGTGCCCTAGGATGTTGCAGCCCTCTGAGTGCCAGACACTTCACACAGAGCTGTTCCACTTTCCAGCCCTCTCCTCTTAAAGTTTGCCTCCCAAAACTGCACCGTGGGAAGGAAGGATGAGTAAGGAGCATATCTTAACCTTCAATTATAAACCACAGTTATGATACAGCTTCATTACCATCTCTGTCACCAAGTGTGTTTTGATTCAACGCCTGCTCCCTTACAAAGGAATAAGCTAACACTGACTCATGGACACCCACTGCAGTCACTACACTGCTAATGTTTAGTCACCAAACCTTCCCTCAAGAACAACACATCAAAAGCAGATGGAGCACATGCTCTGAATGGAGAATGCTATGAGCCTGGTCTTGAGCTCTGCTCTGAACAATGCTGGTAGATATAGAGAGTGCCATGTGGCAGAGTGCAGCATCGTCTCCCAGGTTCAGCTGGGACTGGGAGCCAGCAGAGCCAGCTGCATGTGACAAACTGCTGCAGAAAGCATGGCGCAGTTCAAGCCTTTGGTTCTTCTGGTACCCCCTGAAGCCATCAGATAGGCCAGGCACGAACTCCAAGGTCTGCATACTGCAGACTGATTTTAGGCAACGAAACTGCCAAAGCAGAAGAAAAAGTCACTTTTCAGCAATGTACTTCTGGTACATAGCAGCCTAAAGAGGACAAGTTTTGAAGTGTGCCAATCCCTTTGTGCATGCCAGTTAAAGCTTTGTTACTTCTGTAAGACCACAGCCATTTGTCTGTGGCTGCAGGACACAGCTCCTGCAGTGCTTGCTGCTGAGCCCTGCAGTATTGCAGCAGATTGTGTGAGTGCTCCTGGCCTTTCCCAAGACAAAGCCAGCTGCGGGTTTTTTGCTTCACAAACTGATTCAGCCAAAGCACAACTGCTGATGCTCAGAAGGTAGGTGGGCACAGCAAGATGCAGAGAGATGGAGCTATGAGAATCTTGCGTAGTCACTCATAAATTGGCTTAGCACAGCCACCTGCCTTTCCTGCATTCAATGTCTGAAAGGATTTCTCTCATCTTCAGGCCCACAGTGAGCTCCCTGGTCTCCAGGTGGGAAGGGAGAGACTGCATCCCTCTTGGCTTCCCTCTGCCCTCCCCTTCACTTTGCTCTTCAAGAAGGCAAAGAGTGAAAAAGCCCTGCTGCTTCAATTCAGCTTATGTTCACCTCCTCAAAGTCATCAATACATCAGAAAAACACAAAAAGGATTTGGGCCACAGTTTCTTATCCGTCAGCCAGAGTTTCCACCAAGGTCACTTTTACTACAGGATTCTGAACAAGCACTGGAGTGGTGACCTGACTGAGCAGCCCTCAGCAGCTCCCGTGGCTCCCCTGGCTCCTTTGAATCATTTTAATGAACTACACCCAGGCAGACACATACATTGCAACCCTAATTTTTTTTGGCTAATCCCATGATCAGATTAGAATCTTGGCTTCAAACAGGCTCAGCCCTTTTGGAATGTGGCATTTATTTCTGGATTGACTGCAAATGATGCAAAACTCCTTGAGCTCTCTGCCTGGGGGGTTTCTGCCCACCCCCCTTCTGCCAGGAACAAACTCCAACAATTAGAAGTCTAAACGAGCTAAGGTCACACCCGCTTAGAGTAAAAATAGCGTTTGTCACACGCTTGCTCTTCTTTCTTTAGAGCCTCCCACCACTTCCCCTAGCTGCTGCTCTTCCACAGCTTCACCTGCCAGCTCACAGACCTCTGCCCCTTCAACACTGAAGGTCTCCAGGAATGAGATGAAACAGATAAGGTGTGAACGGCTGCGTGTACCCTCCCCACACAAAAGGCCAGAACTCTGAACTGTTCGCATGGCACAGCACATATGCAAACTAGTCCCAAATGACACAGAAACACTTAGGCTTCAGTTTTTAACCCCAATTGTTTTGCTGAAGCTTTTGCTCTTCTCTCAGTGCTCAAGATTGAGAGGCCCATTGGACTTTTGGGCATCTACCTGAAATGGGTGTGAGGAAAATGATCCTGAAAAGAACACCATAACACATGTGCTGTTATTAGCCCCTTGTGCAGTGGGCCCACTGTCATCTTTCCTTCTTACTGGTGTCACTGAAGCTCTCAGTTAAGAACAAAACAACTTCCCACCTCCTCAAAAAAGCTTCTGTGCAGCTACGCAGGAGCCTTCCTATGCTGGTTTTCAAGCTAGGAAGCTTTTCACCTCTACTTGGTTATTGACTTCCACTAAGAAGTATATTTTCAAGGTGTGATTTTGGCGGTTGGCTGGTTGATGGATTTGGTTGGTTGGTTTTTTGTTTGGGGGATTTTTTTTTTGTTCTCATTGTGTGTTTTCGGGGGGGTGTTTCTGTAGGAAATACTCTCCTTGGGTTTTTACAGGATACAAGGTGACTTCTGCCCCTTCTGAAGAAAGGTTGTTCTAAGAATAAACCCACCAGCTTCTCAGACAGAACTTCTGTCAGGTCTGGATAACTTGTGATGTAAGCAAGGTGTAAACAGATGTCTCAAGGCTAAACAGATGTCTCAAGGCTTTAGATTTGCTTTAAGCAATGCTAAGTGGTGGAGTTCCACAGCCCAGCTGAGCTGCCATGTGAAGTGCCTGCCGGCAGCTGCTCTAAGTCTGCTCTGCGACCATCTTACCTGAAGCTGGCTTCTTCTCACACTAAGCTGCCATGCCCCTTCCCCGGCCACCCATCATGTCACACACAGCAATCACAGCCCACCTCAGCTCTCTCTCTGCTGTCACAGTCATTATGAGCCCATCTACCCCTCCTCACACACCCTTTCCAGCACTGCAAGCCTGTGCTTTTGCCTGTCGTAACATCGCTCGCTGAAAAGGGAGGCTGTGGGCAAGGGGGTGGTTGGAATCAGATAAAGTGTTTAAAATGTGGGTGCAGAAGAGATTTATACAGCCACACAGCAATGCTTTTTGGTCTATTCTCTAGCCCTTTCCTAGTAATTCCTCCCATTCCAGTTGGGGGTTTAGTTTGTTTTGCTTTGCTGCTGAATTGACAATATAATGGATAGTTCTATAAAACCACTCAGGAAAGAGATCTGGGAGTTAATAGCTAGTTCAGAGACCAGCACTGAGTGTGTTTTTCCTCCCGTGTGCATCACTGCACATTTATCAACAACGAATTTTACCTCTCATTTTGTCAAAGTGTTTGACAACAGAAGCTTGGGGATCCATTCCTGCAAACATGCCTTGTGCTGCAAGCTTTGCTCTGCTGAATCCACCACAGGCTGCTCAGAGCTCTCACAGCAGCACAGGGGAGAGCAAACTGGCTTGCAAACTGCGCCAAGACAGAACAACTAATTCTGGTCAAAGGAAAATGTTGCCTAAAACCAGAGGTATAATGGAGCTGCCCTTCAGAGCTGTGGGAAGGAACTGGTGGATTCATTC
Organism: Semnornis frantzii; assembly: GCA_013399775.1. Taxonomy (NCBI): domain Eukaryota; kingdom Metazoa; phylum Chordata; class Aves; order Piciformes; family Ramphastidae; genus Semnornis; species Semnornis frantzii. Next base: position 51,457 of record VWYK01110571.1, read on the forward strand.
CACCTCCTGTGTTCTCGGTGTGGGAGAACAGACTTGGAAAGCACACGGTCCTGAACCAAAGCTGCTTTTACAGGCTTCAAAGCACAGCCCAAATGCAGGTTAAGACAAAATACAAATGGAGAAGCCTTCAAACGGGCAATGCATCATGAGATTGTGTCAGCCCCACAGCACCTTCGGCGTGGCTGCTGTGCAGAGCAGGCTGCCTTTCTGAGTGCATTTCCTGTGGCAGCTACACCCTCTGCAGTTTGAGACATCAAAAGTGACTCTGATGGTTAATCTGTTCCTCAAAAAGATGCTTGCTTTCTCCCCTTGAAAAGGAGACTGCCCTGCTGAAGGCAAATACAACTGATGTCAGAGACAGCTGCTTTCGGAGCATTGATTCAGACAAAGCACCTCAGAGAGAGGAGTTCTCTCCAGACAGTGAATCACAGCAGCTATCAGACTCTATAAAAGACAAAAAAGCCTGCAGTCTGGCAGAGGGGGGTTTAGTCGTGTCACCCCTCCATGGTCTTGGACATGATGGAGTTGTCAGCCATGAAATACAGTGTTTTCAAACATGAGTGCTCTAAATCTAGGCATTAAGCTTGCCTCAAGCCCCAGCAATGTGAACACAGACACTGGCTTGGGCTTTGGTGAAATTGGGCAATTCAAGCTCTTAAATTCATATTTGTTGCTGTTATAGAAAGAGGTCTTCTTTCAGACATGTCAGATACCTGCTCTGTCAGGTGAGTTGTGGCAAACTCATCTCTTTAATGATCGAGACTAAATAAGAGCCCTCAAAACTCATCCCCCAGATAGTCTGGATTATGCTTCCCACAGGAAAAGCCGCACCAGCAGATCCATGAGAAGCCTATGACCTTGCCAAGGGTGAATCACCATGGATGCAGACAACCCTTAACTGTGGAGCACTCAGGTGGGAGTCCCACACCTTTCCTTGCAAGGAGGAGTTGGTGTTACCATTCCCAAGGACCCTTGCCTGGCTGCAGGGGGGCTCACTGCGGCGGTTACAGTGGGCAGCATCTGTCTGGACAAGGCTTACTCAGGCTGCAAGCTGAGAGGCAGGGGCTGATGTCTGGAAATCAAGTTTTCCCCAGCAGATAATGTGCTGAAGGCTTCACAGACACCCATCAGCATCTAACAATTCTGTTAGTGCAGTCAGCAACAGGCAGGAGAGCGAAGTGCAGCTAGAGGCTGCCTTTCAGGCCAGGGGAAGGCTGTTGCTCCCTCAGAGGGCACAATTCCTATTGTTCTGCAGTCATCTCCAACAGCAACCATCCTGCTCTGATACTTCAGTAACTATCTTCATGCAGGCAGTTAGGTAATTTGCAGTGACAACCCCAGGGAAGCTGCACTCTTTCTGTGCCTCGCCATTCTGTATCCCTTACAATACAGAAGCCTGACCACACAGCAATGATACAAACCACTTTATGAAGAAATAAGGATACAAATCTTCAATCAGGCAAAATCATTCACAGCCCTTCCACGTGCACTGATCTGTCTTGTAATAACTGCCTTCAGGAAATGCCACCCAAGGGTTGTCTGGTTCAGGACCACTTTGGGACGAGATCAAAAGCAAGGTAAGTGGCACTTCTGCCAAGGCAGCTTCACCAGCACAGAAGGCAATGGGTTTCATGGGGTTCCTCTGACACTTTCTGCCTTCAAAGCCACTTCACCTGCACCACTGCTCTTCTCCTTAATCCCTTCAACCCCAACAGCTGCTACACTGTCCTTCAAAGCATCTGCTCAAATGGCAGCCTGCAAAACATCGCTACAGGGAGTGGAGCTGACAGCATTAAATCACCATTTAAAAATAATTTTTAACCGATGGTATTGAGGTCGCTAATTAAAAATCAATTCCTCTCTGTATTGCAAATCTGACAGTAATTCTGCCTCCAGAATCTGCAGCAAGATTAACAGCATGTCGGGTAAAAGCAGCTGGGAAATGACATTTTCATTAGTGATTTATAGGGTGTGAAATTTTCACTGTGGTGAAATATTCATGAACGGTGCAGGTCCGAACCTCTCCACAAACATCCACCTGACTAATTGCTGCTGAAGCCCACCCTGGGTTCAGAGTTCACAAACCACAACAGAACTGTCTAGGGCAAGACCTCCAGGGAGAAACAGCAAAACACACAAAGCCAAAGATGCAGCAAAGGAAGAGCTGCTCTGCCAGGCACAGCACCTCTGCGCCGCTGGAAGAGGGCACCAGCCTCTTGTACAGGTCTCGCAGCTGCCCAGTGGCTGAAGCCACTGTCACTTCTCTGGCACCTCCACTACTCAGACACTCCCAACTCTCTCCCATGCTCGTGGTGTGGCTTTAGTAATATTTGTCTTCAGTGCAATGAGCTGCAGTGGGTAAGGAGGCCCAGAACTGGAAAATAACTAGCTGGCTCCAGTTAACAATCTGTTAGGCATTCTCTGCCACTTGATACCCCCCACAGCAACAGGCAATATGAAGACATCCAGAGAGAAGCACAGACCTCAGAGCACTTCATTTTCTGTGGATTGGAAGCTGCCAACTCTTTAAAAATACCTTTATGAAATGAAAATTTGCACAGTTTGGACTAAACAGAAGAAACTGAAGAAGCTGAGGAGAATGAAAAAGCAGGAAATTTAAGTGAATTGAGCCTCAGAAGCTGCTGAGGGATAATGGCTTTGGAAGTGATCCCTTCTGGTCACTGCCAGCTACACACCAGGCCTTCTCCATCTCCAGCTCCTTGTTAAAAGGCTGACTACATATTACCAACATTGCTGGTGCTGGCTAAAATGCTTGGTAACGACACACACATCACTCAAAATCAAATTATCAGATGTACAGACAACATACTCTGGAATTTAATAGTGTGTTAAATGATTGCAGGGAAATGTGCTGTGAAGCCAGCGAAGCAGCAGCAAAAACTCATTCAATTCTCAGATGAGTAGAAGTGAGAAACTGCTCTTATAAAACCAATATTGTAAAAATCTATGCCAGCAGACACTGCTGACTTCTAGGGAGGGGGAAGGAATTTCTTCCCCTAGCAACAAATACCTAATTTTGGTGACTGATGTAGCTCACCTCGAATCAAAACTGCTCTGTGTGCCTGGAGTAAGTGCCCAAAGCAATGGCATAAAGGAGCATCACCTGTTCAGAGTACCAGTCGTGGCTCCAGGCTGCTCACCACTGCTCACACCACCTGATGAACACCTTGAGTTAAATGAAAGTCATCCTAAATTTCTGCAGTCTGCTGAAGAGCAGGAACAGTCTTTCTCTTATCTCTTGGAGCAAGGAGGACCCTGGCATGAGCTTACCTGGAATGTGAAAGGTTTCACATTGCTGTCACTTAGCTTTATTAGCCTTGTCCTGGCAGCACATCCCAGGTGAGCTGCTGGGCAGGAGAGAAACTCACAGACAATACCTGCTTCCAAAAACCTCACATCAGCAAGAAAGGGTTTTCACTATACCTCAGCCACAAGCACACAGATGGGTTGGGTCTAACCTTAGAGCCACAAAGATGATTATGGAAATGGAACATCTCTGTTACAAGGAGAGCCTGAGTGAGCTGAGGTCTTGAGCTTGGAGAGGAGGAATTTTTAACCTGTGAGGACGACAGAACCCTGGAACAGGCTGCCCAGGGGGGATGCGGAGTCTCGCTCTCTGGAGATATTAAAAACCCACCTGGACACATTCCTGTGTGATCTGCTATAGGAGATGCTGCTCTGGCAGGGGGGTTGGACTGGATGAGCTTTGGAGGTCCCTTCCAGCCTCTGACATTCTGTGAGTCTGTGATTCTTCAGTTACAACCAGCACAAGAGTTTCTGATTCTTCCCACTGCCTGGCCCTGTCCTGCCTGATGCAGTGTCACAGTTCTACTTTCTGTGCCTGCCTTTCCTCTGTCCCAGCTGGGGACACAAGCAGAGCACAAGGGCAGGCTGTGTGCTGTGGAGGAGGCTGTGCATGGGGTACCTCAGTTCACAAAATAAGCCCTGCAGCAGTCACATCTTCCAGCACAGCCAGAACCCTTCAGAGCCAGGAGCATTCTGTAAGGTACATTCTGTACCTTACATTGATTCTAGAATTGATTTTATTCCCGGGCTCAATATCAGGAAACCTGTAAGACAAAACTTTTCCACACGATTTGTCTCCCTGGGCAGCTTACAGCCTCCACCTCTACCCCTCCAACAGACAATGACAGCACAGTGAAGGATGGCTCAGCTACTGTGATCACTCACTTCCTCCCTGTGGGTTGTAATCCAAAACTTTCCTAGGCTTTCTCTTTTTTCCACACAGTAAATCATTATTGGGAAGAAATTGTCCAGATTTCCACTGCTGTGAGTGCTCTCAACTGCTACCCAAAGTGTTGTGAGGGGTGATTCAAACACATCTGGTGTGAGGTGACATCCTCTCCCACTACTGGGGGGGTGCTCTCCCACTTTTCCCTCCAGAGAAGTTCATCTGAAGACACCACTGCCTTTTGCAGCTCAATACTTCTAATGCCTTGGTATTTCAAAGCCACTTTCCCCACTGTCTTGCATCTGTACAGCTCAGAATGCAAAGGCCGTGGAAATCAACGACAGCTTTCTCCTGACTGTGTGACTTTGGATCGAACCTCAGCAAGGTTTGGCAAGACTAGGCTTTCACACAGAAGTGTGGTCCTGCTTATAACCTGAAAGGCAGCTGCTGGTCAGTAAGGTATGTTTCACTTGTCACAGACACCAGGGAAAATGCTGAGGCTGTCGCCCCACACAGGGACGTGTGTGCAGGGTACAGAATCATACATCAGGAACAAATGATTAACTGCTGCAAGTGTGTTGCCTACCCCTGCCCATGTCTCCCAATGAAATCCATATGGGCAGTTCCCATGAATCACCTTCACACATGTGCCCCAGAGAGCCCTCACCAGAGCTGCCACACAGCCCTAGAGCAAGCAGGGAGAAGTGCCACAGCTTGGACAGGAGGGAACAAAGAAACAGAAAAACCACCCGTGAAGCACAGGGGAAGGGTAAGAAACTAACAATGCAGAGAACAAAAGCCTCTTAGTAGTGGCCTTCAGAATCCCTGCAGGACAAGCAGCAGCAGCATGCCCTGGCCCCTGCCAACCAGCTCGCAAAGCCACTCAGGCAGGACCACCTCAGCTTAGCCAGTCTGACTGGCTCAGGATCTAGAGGCCTTGCAGACAATCAAAGTCTTGCCCACCAAGCACATCCCTGCATGTGAGCAGGCAGCAGGGTGCTGGTTTCCTTCCAGAGTGTTGGCTCCTCCCCAGGGGGGGATTTGTCTCCACAGGTGCAGAGGGGTCCCCTTGGCATTTTCAAGTCAAAACCACCACCCTCACTGCTCCTGTTCCCCGTGACTTCATCAGAGGATACCACTTCTCATTGACTGCCAATTATTTTGCTGTGACTAATTACTGGTGTCAAAAGTACCAACTTTGTGTTTACTGGGCTTTATGACAAAGCTTCAAACTCACAAAGCCTATTTACAGTGGGACAGAAGTCCAGTCACAGCCCTCCAGAGTGAAACACGTTCCATAGACCTACCCGAACCCAATTCCTGCTCTAAGGAGTTTACAATTTAAATCTGTGATTGAACACTTGATCACAGCCTTCTCTTGAGGGAGGGAGGCTGTTCCAAAGACTCTAAAGTGATTATTCATCCTATTCATGAATTCAAGAGCATGCATATATATTTGCACCACTTGAAAAGGCCACAAGAGCTGGAACGGCAGCAGGAGCATGCAAAGAGAGGAACTGTGAGTAAGGCAGCAAGCAGTGGCTCCCGAGGAGCAGCTGCCTAACTCTTGCAATCAAGGAGAGATTTGGAAAAAAGGACATTGTAGTGTTTTGTAGGATTTTAGGAGAGGTTCTCTTGTGTGTTATTACAGCATGAAAAAGTCTGATGGAGATTGGATTAATGGCTTAAATTCTAGGAAGTATTAAATTACCTGGAACACTGCAGAAACATTTGTAATTTATAAAATGACATCAGCAATTTTTACAAAGCTTAGAGAAAGTGTCTAGACAAGAATTATTACATTCAAATCCAAGGTTCACACTTCAGGACCACGCTTAACACCCATATCCTGTAACAGGATCCACCAAACATCAGGTTTCCTACTTTCTCTGACTCTGCTTTCACACAGCCAGGAGCCGGACGGATGGAACAGTGGGGCTGGAAATCATAGCCCAGGAGAGCCTCAGTGCCACAGAAGGCAGATGCAATCCCACTGCAGCTGTACCAGCTGTGGACTATACAGCATCATGAGCTGGGCAGGATCCTTGTGCAACATCATCCATCACTAAATGCATTAGAGAGAAGGAAGCCAGAAAACAACATCAAAATCTCTTTCTGCTAAGTGACGTTATGGACTGTGGGTTTCCTTCAGCTGTGTCAGTATTTTACTTTGAAAGGGCTGTCTCACTGTACTGCCTAAAACGAATGTTGCAAGCACTAAAAATATTATAAGGCTACAAAGAGCCATTTTTCAGCTTGCAGAGGCTGCACAGCTGAGATTTGCAGAGACAGGACAGGAGTCATGGTTGGCTTGGAATTACTTCTGACTCTGGGAAGGGGACAGGTTTTGCCATCTTCTCCTTGTGCTGTATAGTTTAAAATTCAGTTTGCCTCCCAGTTACACAGACTGGGAGTGACACAGAGGCATTATCCCATAAGGAACAGAGTGACGCTGCCTTCAAAGGCAAGAAGGTCAGAACCTGCCCCAGACTGCTCTGTGTGGCACTATGCAAGTGAGCACAGGACAGAGTCTGGCTGTAGATCATGAACACTTCAGACTAAGAGCTGCCATCAGAACACAGACCAAATCCTGCACTGCCTTTATGCACAAAAGTGTATTTGTCTGCCCAACATGCTCTGGGCACCTGCTTGGGTGTGCTGGAAGCTGCAACCTGTGTTAGCAGCAGAGGTACTATGTTGGGCAGCTCACCATCCTGCTGTGCCACACGAGGCGGCCATGCCAGGGCAAGGAGGAGGGATTCTGGACCTGCAGGTGCTATAGCAGGACACACTGCAGTGGTGTCACAGAGAGTTGCTACAAGGCAAGGCAAAAAGCTGGAAACGAGACAGCAGAAGGAAGCAGGTAATAAATACCAGGGGGAGACAAATGTCCAACTGTTGGTTAGCTGCTGAAAAAGGCATCAGAGCTGTCAGTCTTTAATGTCTCTATAGTCAGCTGTGGATTGCGGTGCAGTTCAAGAGTTGCTGAAACAATTTATTTTGAAATATTCTGAATGTAATGCTAAAAATAATGAAACCAGAATTACTCCCAAGGAATGCCCTTTCTAACAATCTTTAAAACACATTCACACTTAATGCCACCTTCTTAATCTCCTGCCAAATGCACTCGAGCAGTGGATTCTGTGCAGCAGGGTGGGTTTAATTTAGCACTTTACTGCGAGTCTGTTTTTGCTCAGTTAACTTTAGGCTATTGCTGGTTTATTGCATGAATAAATTAGTCAGGTCCTATTTATTACAGATCTTTATTTGGCTTTATATCTTTCTTCTGGGCACCCAGGGTGAACGGAGGCAGCTGAGGCTCAGAGACCTGGGTGAACTGTGTGACACATCAAGATGTTGGACTCTGTCCTGATCCATTGGCCAAACTCAGGAATGTCACAGGCTGCACTTTCTCTTCTAGGGAGCTTCTGCTGTGCAGAGGGAGGCCAACTGCCTGCCCAGGAACTGACTGATCACACAGGACTGCAGCTGCTGAGCCGCAGGCTGCTCAACAGTTCCTCCTGGCTCGATAAGGTCTGTTCAGCATGAAGACCTAATCAATGTCCCAAGTGAAAGTCAGTCTATGGGAGCTCTAGACAAAAGCAATGCAATGCTTCACTTGGTATTCCCAGCCAAAACCAGGACGGCATCTTTACATGAAACACAGCAGTAAATGCTAATGGAGCCACTGACTCTGCTCATGCATTTAAAAGCTTGTCCATTTCACCACTATTGCTTCTCTCTCCCTTGATCTAGGAGGGATTTTACAGCTCGGGCTCTGTCTTTGCTCCACAAAGGAGCATTCTGCAGATGGAGGAAACATTCAAGTATCTGGGTGCCAGCAGCACAGCAGCAGTAATACGATTCAAGCATCTCCTAGCAACCAAGAGGGGCTGGTTCTCCCCAGAACCACTGGACTCGTTATGACAAGGAGCCACACTAAAGCTAAGGGTCTGAATATGCCACAGCCTTAGGGGACAAGAGCAGCCTCACAGCAGTGCTATCTGGTCATGCCCTGGCACCACCCTAAGCACCCCCATCCCACACGATTTTAGTGCCATTTTGGATTCAAAAGCAGCTCATGGCCTGCCACATCCAAGTGTGTGACAGCCTTGACTATCTCTAAGTGTCAAGCCCTTACTCAGCATTAGACCACCTGAAACTGCTTCGGTGCCATAGGGAGTCTTGGTTCTGACTAGCTCATGTTCAGGCAAGTCCTCCCTTGGCCATCACTTCTGCAGTGTCCCCCAGGGCAGGCAGCCTGGGCACAGGGGCAGCATTACACCTACACACTGCACTGGGCAGCTTGGGCCAGGCTAGTGTGGTGCTGGGTACCACCCTCCAGCACTTCAGCTTTAGATTGGAAATTTGCAGAAAGCAAATACAGAATGATGTGGGAACAGTGGTGGAAAGGTGGCAAACTAATGACAAGAAGCTCCAAGGTTCAGCGATGTGAGCTCGAGTCAAGATCTGCCTAAGACTTGTGTCTCTCTCACTAACTTCCAGCACACTCTAGAGCAGAATACCAAAACCTTCTGTGCATCTTTTTATGCAGATATGGAATGGCTTCACATTTCCTGGGGCAGTAGCAGCAGGTAAGAGCAGATTGGAAGAGCACAGGCAATCACAATACATCTTCTGTCTAAAAATGCAGTCTTCTGCAGTGCCAGAGCTCAAAGCTGAAACCCTTTGTTTCACTGGACACTGGATCTGCTACTTGTGGCACATGGCAGCATTTCACCGACCCGATGGGAGACAGGGAGATGGGAAACAAAGGAATAGTAAAAATGTACTTGTCAAATGACTTCCTTTTATAAAGTCACTTATATAGGAATTTTCTTTATCGGTTGAAAAAAAAATCAATTTTGCAAAAACTTCTGAATTCCTCAAGTTCTGAGCTTTAAGTATAAGCTCAGAAGTAAATAGCTCTACCTGTTGTGTAACCTCTGCCATAAAACAAGAAGCAAACCTGCTCTTGTACAAATGGTGGGCTGCAGTAGCTGCTAAATCTCTCTTCTCTAACGACTTTGGCTGCTGAAGCAAAGTAATTGTTTTAAAATGCTGCTCAGTACTTAGCAAAACACAACTAAAGATTAATGGTTTATAGTTTTCATTTGTATTTCCATTAGAAACAAGGAAATCAGCCAAGCACACATCCAAAAACTCTGTGCCAGGCTCTCCTCGGGTCGGGTCCTGTGTGACCAAGTGTGTTCTGCTGCTCCAAGACCGGGCACAGCCTGTCCTGCACCGAGCCTGCCTTTACCCCTTGGCTGCTGGGAATCATCAGACAAACAGCTGACTCACAGAGATTACTTCCTCTGTTCCTAGGAAATAAACCAGACCCTGAGATGAGGCTATCACACACACCCACACCCCCATCTTTTCCACAGCAGCTAACTGGGTGTCCTCTGTTCAGTGAGTGACAGGGAGCGCTGCAGGCACAGAACGGCAGCGGTTTCAACAGCAGCAGCTGAATTTGGTGCCCATCCGAAGATTTGGTCTCCCAGGTCGGCCACAGGAACACTGCTGGGGTCAGTTCGAGGTTTAAAGGGAAAATTCAAGGCTCCCAACAAGAAGACTGCTTGAAGCAAGTGTTCACACTTGAGATGTCTCCCTGCTTGCATGACAGGGCCTGGGCACAGCCATTTAGCCCCAGCTGACATTGTGCTATCTTACGTAAGAGCAAGTCGAGGAGCACAGTGCACACAGGTGACAATTCCTCTACTTTGGGAGGAGTTCAGCAACTCTTTGCACTTTATGCTGTTACTCATGAAGTTCATAAAGGACACTGCAAGGACTGTTTCGTTCTTGCAGAGATCCCTTCACTTCTGAATCAGATGGCAGCAGTTACTTAAGAGAAAGGAAAATTCACACAAACATTGTGTCCAGAAGTGAACACAAATGCTTGGTCCAGATGGATGTGCCAATTATACACCAGCCCCACAACAAACTCCTGTGGCACTCAGCCACAGCCAGTTACCAGTAACAACAGGGGCCCTGTGGTGGCCTGTTCCTAACCACTGGTTCAGTGGTTAGGAACCACTGTGGTGGCTACTACCGAAATAGTAAGTGGGAGGCTACTACCAAATAGTAGCCCCTGGGATGCCACTAGCACTCCCTTACCAGTGCAAGGTGCCTGAGCTTCCTCAGGAATCCTGTCTCAAAACTGACTTCAATTAAACTCCAACTCAAAAGATGCTTTTAAGTAAGTTTAAAATGGTGTGGCTGGGTTTGAACCTGATTGCTACCCTGAACCCCAGCTACAGACTGTAAGAGGCTGTGAGCCTTGGATGAAAGCACAGCAGGGGTAGCTCTGTCTTTTTTCACACCAAAACTACCAAAATAACTCCAACACAACTGTGAGCATCCTCTTGTACATTTTTTCCTCCCTACAGGCAGTGAACTGCCAGGCACACTGCAATGTTATAAAACTGATTTATAAACACCATCACTGTGGTCAGCCCACCCGCAGTTACCCCACGGGGCCATCCATGCCACAGACTTGACTTTACAGTTACCCAGGTGTCCTGTCCCCCTCCCCAGCCAACCAGCAGTACTTTACAGAGTGGTTTTACAAGCTCACAGATCAGAGTCCCTGGGTTTTTAAAGCCCTTCTGCAGCAGTTTCTCATATTTTCAGTATTGAAAACCATCTCAGAATCTCATTCCTTGGCTTTCACTTTGTACTTGAAACCAGAGATGTACAATTAAGTGATCACAAGCCAGCATTTGTCACTGAATTCTGAACCAGTAAATGCAATACTTTTATGGAATATTTTAAACACTGGCTAGGAAAATAAACAAAAACCTGTGTGGGCCACAGCTCTGCATAGCCTCTCCACAAGAAGTGAGGACGCCCCAGGCTCTGTGCTTCTCTCCAGTTCTCTAGAAGCACAAAGGTGCCTTCTCCTACTCTAAGGGTTCATTTCAAACTGTGTCTTGGTCTAGCAGAAGTTTCCAGCACCTTACACAGTGCTTGTGAGAGAGAGCTTGATAAAGGCAGTGGGAATAAAACAGAAAATGCAGTTTGAAAGAGGAATCAAGGGATGGAGTTTCCAGGCCAGACTGCCTTTGCTTGCCTGGGGATTGCTTTGGTCCTGACAGCCACACAAACACCAGCAGAAACAACACCTTGAGCCTCAAGCTGTGCCTTAAAAAAGCAGCAGAGGACTTCTGTACCGATGCTGAATTTTGTAAGCAGATTCCTCTTCTATCCACTGCTTCCAGAAGTCCTTTTAAAGCAAGCAGGTCACATTAGCTCAGAACAGCATTTGTCACTCTGGACAGTGGCAGTGCTGGTAGTGATCTTCCCCCCTGCTGCTCGCTGTAACGATGGGTAAGGTGTTAGTTTGTCCTGTTTAACTGTGCCCCTACTTTACTCCATAAGCAGAAATGAAGAGTTGTACATAAATATGTCTTTGTTTTTTAAGTATCAAAATACATTTGGCAGGGAGATGAATGCAAAGCCCAGCAGGGATTCTATTATTGCACTTACTGTGAAGTAATTGAATCATATATCAGGCAATCCTGTTTGCAAAACTTCAGCAATTACATCTATAGATACTTATTATGCAAAGCATACTCATACTTGAACGTTCCAGGAGATCCTGGGACTCTTCTCCCAGTCTGTGCATGTGTGCACAGGCAGATGTGAAAACCCTGCTGACAATGTGTGCACTTTGGAAGCTCTTTTTAGAGGCCAGACAGGACAAGAGGCTCCAAGAAATGCAGTTTGTGTACCACTGCCTGTGAGACTCCAGGAAAGGACTGATTCAGGCTGCAGAACCCATAGCCAAGTTTAGACTTCTGAAAACACCACCCCTAAGGCCTCTGAAACCACTCAGAGACAGCAACAGAAGAAATGGGAAGATCATGAAGCCAGGAGCCTGATACCTGTACAGGTGCCTGTAAGCACTGAGCACATTGCTGACACAGCAGCAGCATTTCTCCAACACAACCTTTCAGGAATTCAAGCAAGAATAAAGTTATGTCAGGTGTGCCTCTTGCAAGCACAGCAGCTGCCAACGGGTGGCATTTTCTCTGTGGAAAGAACAGAGTACCTGCTGCCAACCCTGCTACCTGAACCCTTCTACCCTAAGGTGAAGCATTTTGGTTCCCTTTAACCTGGCACAGCTAAACAACTGGCTCACACTGGAGGGATGTACAACACTGGTTTCTCTCTTCGATGCCAATGTGTCCTCTGCAGTTATGCCTACTCAAGGGATAGAGGATGCAGGAATCAGAGCTGCTGCAAACAGGGATTAGAAGCAGTCTGTGGCTAAGGAGTTGAAGTCCAGAGGTGTAACAAAGAAGATGAAATGTGACTCAAGTCTGCCTTTTAGTTGAGCATGTAGGTACCATAATGGGGAAGGGTCCCCTTCAACACACTGCCATCAGAAGTTAGGGAGTTGTGAGGATGGAACTTGATAAGAAAAAATATATTCCCAAAATACAAAAAGTGCATTAACAATCCCAAATCCTGTCACACCCAGGGAAGTAAAGGTAACTCAGTCTGTGCATTGGGCAGAGTCATTTCAACAGGCTGGGAGGGAAGGAGTATTTTAATGAACTAATAAGGAGATACAGATGATACAATCAGGTCAGTAAAACCAGAAGGATGGGAGTTTCATTATCCTATCCAATCCTGCACACTGTGCAGCCAAGTGTGCTAAATGAAAACTTTCAGCTGTACCATTTCAGGATGTTAAAACCAACATCATAACAACAGGCACTTGGGTGCTAATAATGGCACTGTAAATAGACATAAATTTTAGCAATCAAGGCCACTAGAGCACACTTGTCATTAAATGCACAATAAAAGACCCAGCTCAGAGTGGGAGCAGAAAGCAGATCAGAGCTGCCTGGCTGCTCTGTGGGCACCAGCTGTGCTGGCAGCATGTGGAGCTTGAGCACGTGTGCTCAGGTGAGGGCTGCTAGCCCTGCACTCCCCTGCATCTCCAGCTCCTCAGAAGTTTGTCACTGCCTTTTGGAGACTATGTGCTCTCACATTCCATGTTCAAGCCTTTCTTTGTTGCTAGTATGGAAGCATTAATCTAAGGAACACAAAGGATTAGGCAGGGACACAACTAGGAAGTGTATTACTTTTTTGTGGGGGACAAAGTCAGTTAGTGCCATAACTGGTGACAGCCCAAGAAGCCTCCACGGCAGCACCACAGTTTTCAGTGTTTAAATATGTGTTTGCTATCTGCCCTCTGCTGATGTTCTACAGTACCTGTACCACTTGTGGCACAGCACAGGACACCAACTACACTTAACCATGAGGAAATGCCCGATGAGCTCACATGGAAGGTGGAAAACCTTTGACAAAAGCAGCTGACACTGACACCTCCATTCCCCTCCCCAGTTAGTCCCAGTTTGTCACAAGCAATACCAATTTTTCACAGAATCATTTTGTTTGGAGAAGACCTCTCAAATCACTGAGTCCAACTGCTGCCCTAACACCACTATGGCCATTAAACCACGTTTTGTATATCAGAATGATACTGACCTCACTATTGGAGCCATTAGAAATGTCAAATAACTCTGAGAGGTTTTAATGATGTTCCATTTTCCCCCAGGATGAGTGCTTACACCTTGACTTGTGACACCAGCCCACGCCACTGGCACAGGACTCAGCACGGTGACACGCAGAGGGAAATCGCAGCACAGCTAATGGAGCACAGAAACCAACACCACAGCAAAAGTCAGCTCAAGATCACTCCATTTGGCTTTGGCAACTCTCTCAATCTCCTCCCTTCCTCTTCAAGACAAAAGAGAATTCTACAGGTGCTCACTGGCTGGAAACAACTCCCTAGTGCTGAAGCAGAGCTGCACAGTGCAGCTACCAGGTAAGGCTTTGAGCAGGGGCACAGAGGAGCCAGACACGAGGACACTAGCGGATGAGCACACAGTGACACTCTACAACCTTTCAGTGTCCTTGGTGGAAGTGTACACACCAGGGGCTGTCACCTCCTCGTGGGGTCCCTGAAGCCAAAGTTCCCAGTACCTAGCATGCTGAGATTTTGAAAACTAATCATCCTTTTCTCTACTAAAGACTCTGTGAAGGACCAGGACTCACCCATTCACAATCACTCTGAACTCCACAGAGAAATTTCTCCAAGATAAGGTCTTTGCTCATTATGCAAGCCTCAGAGAATGTGTTGGGCATGGAAGGAAGAACAGCTTCATTATATTAGTTGGCTCACATACTCTTCTTTAAAGTGCAAGGGTATGATATAAGATCTAGTACACCTAAATACTGCATCCTCCTTGCACAGAGGTAAAAGCCAATACGTCTTCCTCGGGTGTGAACAAACTCAGGGATCTCCTGTCATTCAAAGATGAATTCAGTGCTTGTAGCTTGCTTTCAGCTACATCATGTTAAAGTATGTTCTGACAGGGTCCTGTTACCCAAACGTCATTCCTGATAGAAGGAATCTCTCCTTACAGAAAAGAAATCTACAGAACTGCACTGCCTGGGACTCTGTGCTCCTGCACTCAGGTCTTAGCAGGTTTACAAGCATCAGGGCTGCTGCTCAGAATTAAATACTGGAAAGCTTTGCTTCACCCTGCAGAGCACACTGCTAACAGAAAATGGGACAGGGCAACTACCACACAGCCTCCTAAAGGAAAATGAGGACCTTTACTGTACTCCTTCGGCAGTGGTCTTCTGAATCTGCAATGCACCATGTCACTGACTTTCCCAGATGATTCCAAGTCAGCCACAAACAGAGAGGCAGTGCAATGCAAGCAGCTGTGCAGCACCTCACTGGAGGCAAGAGGCTGCTGTCTGCCACTGGCAGCGACTGGCATCTCCTGCTTCTAGCACAGGCACCTAAGTGTGATATCAAGCTAGGTGCACATGTCACATCGCTCCCAAGCAGCAAAGACAACTTCTTTTTTATAATAACTTCCCCCCAAAATCATGCATCCCTTTGGATATTCAGAACATTCACTGCCTGAGCCTCTGCACTGGCAGTGCGTGGGTAGGCACGAGTGTGACTGACAGCCCATCAGAGGGCTGGCAAACATCTCTACAGGGTGCCTGTGTAACACAGATTGACTGCTAAGTGTGTTCTGCAGCAGGCATGCAGGTCTGGAAACATCAAAATGTGGTGTATGGAGTCATGCAGCATAACCTGAACTTGTAACACCTGTGAGATCAAAGAGAGAACTAACAGCCAGGGTGCAAGGACCCACAGAGTCCTTCAGCTGCTGCAGGGTCTGACTTACATATGTAAAGGGCACCCTGTGCTAGTTATCCTCTCAGGGCAAAGCTGCCTGTGGAAAATGTCTTAAGTGAGAGACTGCTTCAAGCCATCCTCTAGACTGGCATTTAACAAGCTGTCAGCATGACACGAAAATAGCAGTGGAAATAAAGGAAAAACAAGGCTCTGGTGTGCCTGTTCTGCCTTCCCTGCTGTGACTGGATCAGGCACTGCCCAGCCTAACTCAGTGTTGACAGAAAATTGCATCATTTTGCTTCGATTTCTTTTCTTAGTTGGATTTGCCAAATGAATCCACCACTAATAGTCCATGGATGTCTGACTGTAGCAGTTCACATCAGACCAGGGTCAGGGGCTCTGCTCTTGTTCCTGTTGATGATGCTGTGGCCACCAGGCAATGCCTTTGCCTCCCTGTGCTTCCTAGCCCACAACTAGGAAAGAAAATTACAGTCACCCTCAGCTTACAGTGAAGGAAAGCTGACCATTTGCTAGTGTTCAGAACTGGAAAGGATGGGATTGCCCCTCACTGAAGTGAGGGCTGGTTAGTCTGCCTGGAACTGCTCCAACTGAGGCCAACACCGAGCGTTAACTAGCAAAGACAAGAGAGGGAGCAGGCAGCTCTCTGAAATGCAGTGCACTACTTCCTCGTTTTACCAACTGTCCTTCCTTACCTTGTTTGAGCCCTAACATGCTTTGGAACAGGATTTCAGATTACTGGAAACACAGAGGTTATTGTGAAAACATCACAGCCTTGGTAGTAGGATCCAGTGCTGGCTGGAAGCACTCTGGGGCTAATTAAAAGAGAAAATTTTCATATTTAGAATTTTTTTTTCCTCTCTGTGCAGTTGCAGTTCTTGGGTTTTGCTGCAGCATGATGCAAACAGAGGCACTGAGCAAAGCTGCAAAAGGCCAATGGCCATTGTCTAAGGAAAAACTGAAGAACTGACCTTGGAGTGGAACACAGGCTCGCTCCTCAGCCTCAGGCTGAAAAGGAAACTGAGGATCCCTTCCTGGCACTGCCTCTTGATCCTCACTGGTTTCTCAAGGACCTGACAAACCTTCTGAGATGGCCAAAGTTAAGTGAGAGGAATCCCATTCCAGTTATTGGGTTGAGAGCTTTCTGCAGATTTGCTTCACAAAGCAAAAGTCTAAAATACTTCTGCATAACAACCTCCCCAGCAAACTGTTCCAATGCACCCCTGTGACTGGAACAGGACGGTGAAGAGCCAGAGGCCTGCTGCTCTATTAGATGAGGTGCAGGTACCTAGACAGGCAGTACACAGTACACAGATGGGAATTTTGGTTCATAGGCAACACTTCTGCCTCTGGATTTCAGTTTGCTTTTTTGTATAATGATATTCCAAATCTATGTACTTACTGCACTTCACCCCCTCCTTGGGACGGTGACAAAAACTATCCCCAAAGGGTTTACAAAATACTGTTAGCTAGAAAGCCAAATGTGACTCTACAATCAGTTTGCGGGAGGAACCCTAACACAGCTAGAGTCCCTGGGTGGCTTCTCTTTTCACCTTCCTTTAGGTGTTCTGTTGTCAGGCAAATATTTTCTAGGATTTCCTGAGATGAGATTCTCTTGTAACAATCCCATTTTTACTGGGATTTTATGAGACTCTGAAGAACACTGCTTGGTCATCACCCAGCACTGTATTTCTTTTCCTGTATCAACTTCTGTCTGTGACTGTGATCCAACTGCACTGAGTCTATCCTCCAGCTAAGCAGCCCAGGACTATTCCCTTGCCACCCTTCCTTTTGCAGCCTTTCCATTTCTGTGGCTGTCTAAGTCTCCTTTGGTTAAAATCTAAAGCTACAACAGTCCAGTCTTATTTCTTGTACCCTCACACAGGTCAAATTACTGCAGTGCTCCCACACACTCACAAAAGGGTTTGTGAACTCGTGTTGCTGAGCTGCTCTGGGGAGGGCCCATCCTGACCTCCTTTCCCAGCAAGCTTGCAACACCTCCCACATGCACACAGGTCTGGCCCCTTTCAGGTCTCGGCCACTCTGTGGCTTCCCGAGCTGACAGCAGCTGCCTACACCCCAGGGCCAACGGTGGGAACGAAGATGTCTACGTGTAAACCCCAAACCTGACCTTGCTGCTCAGCCTGGTTCTTTGAAATCTCACCTGCCTAACTTCCCAGTAAGACTCCTGGACCGTGCACGTTCCCAGATAAACCTGTGCTGCCGCCTCCTCTGACAGCAAAGCTGTGCCCATTGGTGTGCAGGCTAACAAAGCCCTGCTCCAAACCACCCCAAAGCACACAGCTTGCCAGGACCATCGACAGCAGAAACCCCTTCACACAGGCATGGCAGATGCTGCTGCCTTAGAAAGTAGCTCTGGGGTACGCAGAGAGAAACCCAGAGCCGTCAGACGCAGCTTTCTGTCCTCACAGTGTTCTCCCATCACCACTCTGGAACCCAGAGCTCCACAGCAGAACTCTCTGAGCCCACAGTACAGAGAGTGTGTGCAAGGACCTTTTTTTTAACGTTCTAAGAAACCAGATTTGCGTACCTTAAATCTGTAGACAGCCCTGCAAACCACAGTTCTTTCCCCTTTGAAAGCAACTGCTTTCTACATTCAATAAATTCCATAGCAACCCTGAAGTGCACAAATAAGAGACCTCAATAAGTCACAACAAGAAATTTGCAAGCCACGGACAGAAAGAGGTCCCAGAGGTACTCTGAAACACCTGATTTCTCGGGATTCTTATCACCAAGAATTCCCACTGCTTCTTCAAATGATCTGACTTCAGCCTGAGACTCAGTTGCATACAAACCCAATTTTCCTTTGCCACAGCACAGCCCATTGCTCTCCAGGGCTACGCAGGCCCTGAAAGGGCTTAGAGTAATTTCTGGTTATCACATCAGCATCACAGGTGGTTGCATGCAGCAACAGGGCCAACTGAGAGGCACGGAGGCACCCATGAGAAAACCCTGAGCACAACCAAGATCTTCCCTCATCATCTGGCCTGCTTCAGAACATGCCCCAGGGGCTGCCTTCTGCAGGAACTGCTACAGAAACCCCAGCACTTCTACACAGCCAGAATGGTCCATTTTGCCTTGCCATGATTAGCAGTAGCCATATGTGTTTGTCAAAAAAATTAAAATCCTGCTCTTCTGTTGCTAGCAGTAGCACTTCACTTTTTCTTTAAGTCCTTATGATGAATATTGTTTACACAGCAACAGGAATTTATGAACATTGCTGCAGTAACAGAGATATACGAAAAGAATAGCTTTGGTTGCAGCCACCATTGACATTTTTAATTAAGAGTTGCATGAATATTTATTCTGTCTCAGCCTCTTGAAACCCCCCACTTAGTTGCAAGAAGGAAATACTTCCTTAGACATGCACACTATCTGCTCTAAGTCAAAGAAAATTAACAGAGGTAACATTTCAATGCTAAAATAGTTTCTCAGGATACTAAATAACTCTGCTGGTTTCTTTAACTGCTCTGAGTACTGGCAGGGATAAACCCTGGCAGAAGATTGCTGGAGTTTCCTGAAGGAAAGGCCAGGACCTACTGCTCACTCAGGAAATGGCAACAGCCTTGGCATGCTCATACATCCTCTGCTCATAGTGTTAAGAGCAGAGAACAAGGGGCACGGCAGGGTCTAGCAACGGTTTTCACACGTCTGTGCTGCCAGAAAGATGAGGAACAAAGCCCACTGAGGAGTGGAGGTGGGCTGCAAACACGAGAGGACACAGGCAGCCTAGCAGGCAGCCTTGGACACAGCCAGGAGGGCAGCACTCAGCAGGGCACCTGCCACAGGAGAGCAGCCTTCAGGAGCTATGCCAAAAGCATACAAAGGCTTTCACCTCCAAAGCTGTTTAATTAGAAGACAAAACCCTGGACAAGAACAGCATAGCTCTTCAGATACAAAATGCAAGTCTTCCAATTGGAAGACAAATCCTACCTCCCTTCCTGCCCACTGCATCCTTGCAAAACCATCCTTTCTCCCACTCTGCTTCCCAGCTCACCTGCTGTGGCTCCCTGGGCTGACACATCCTTAGCAGTCACTATGGCCCTTGTCAAACTGGCAGCAATCTGATTTCCCTTCTCCCATTGCTCCTATTCCCAGAGCCCATCACCTATGCGTGCATTTGCCCCTGGAGCTCATCCTGCCGTGGGCTGCTGCAGCGCCTGCTCTCCTGGGCAAGCACTCAGCCATCCCACCAAGCCTCTCTGGCCTGGTTACAGCTCCCAAGCCCAAGTAGACTTCTACAGCAGTGTCCCAAAAGTTGTCCTTGGAAAATTCAGAACAGAGGAGCTCATGGTGTAAAGACAGGGCAGTGGCAGGGAACCCACCAGACCCTGCATTGTCCCAGATGTCAGCAGTAGGTCAGGAAACCCAGCCAGAGCATTTCAGAAAGAGCAGCGATTAACCTGGACTGAAGGCACACAGGCTGAAAGGCCACCTCAGGCAGCTCTGCCTGCATATCATCCAGCCATGAATGTCCCATCTGAAAAGCATCAGAGCTCTGCCCTTGTACAAGATTTGCTCCTCACGGGGAGCTGGCTCATCCTTCCCACAGCTCTGTACCCACTCTGGTCCTGAGAAAGCAGAGACCCAACACCTTCAGGGCAGGTGTCACAGCTCCAATGACTAAGCCAGTTCTGGTTTACATGATTTATGTTTTCATTTTCTCTGCTCCTCTGACAAACTGTCAAGATCCTCCTTCGTTTGACCAGCAAACATCCAGGCACACACAGCTCACGTTGAAACTAGTGACTGACCTGCTGGAAATTAGCACTGTCCTGAGAACTACTCAGAATTGCAATTGTAAACTCACTTTTTGCTGCATCTCTTGGTATTACTATTTTAAGTTGAGGATTAAGACTGGGAAAGCAAAGATGTGAATGAATATACTTCACAGGGGAAAAAAATAATAAGCTTTTCCTCTTTGAATTTGGTCCTAGGAGCCAGCAGAAATGCAACCCCATTGTGATTTTAACTGTCGTTTTGACTGGAAGGTTTTATTAGCTCAATTAACAGAGCTCTTCATACTGAAATGTCTCTTCCTGTCATTACTTTCTAGTTCTTGAATGTAGAATTCCGTCGGCAGAACGATGCAATTTATGGCAAGCTTGAGAATCTTTCAGACTGTTCCCCTTTTGACGCTCACTAAGTTGTCTACTGTAGACTTCGACTGCACACAGGGGTTGTGCTGACAGACTCTGCCCCTACCGGGGGCGGCCGCAGTCAGCTGGCCCTGGTGCCAGCGGTGCTCCGAGCAGGGCTGCAAGCTCAGCCCCAGCTGCCGCCAGCTGTGCGCGGGGCACAGACCCGCAGAGCTCCACGCCCAGCAAGGCCTCCAGCCACGGCTCGGCAGGCAGGGACCCTGCACGAAAGCGTAAGCAGCACGAAGGCCGACAGAAAGCAGCAGGTAGCGACTGCTGCCTGGCTGCAGCCAAGAAACCTCGTGGAATTCGGCAGCCTTTCAGTGCTTCGACCATTACTATTCTATTAACACGCTCTGCCTTTTGTTCTGCCTGAAGTGATACTGACTTATACTTCTCCTTAAGGGTGGTTTTAAGATGTGAGTGAACAATTATCTCTGCATTATCTGAAATGGAGCAAATGTTTCCTAGCAAGTCCTCACCCCTTCAAGAAAGAAACACTTCTGCTTGAGTGTAATCAGCTGCTGTGTCTGGGAGAGACCTCTGCCCTGATGCCAGCCGAAGGGAAGCAGGCTCCAGAGGCTGCCTGCCTGGACAACTGCCACGTTTAGTGCACAGCATCAGTCAGGAGCAAGCTGACATTTCAGCAGCTGTGCTCTCTGACTGCAGCAGAACTGAGCACTGTAGGCCAAACAGGAAATTTGCTGCCACTTAGGAAAGGGCATTTGCCCTTCACAAGCTCCCCTGCCTTCCAAATCAATCCATTTTCTTACAGATCTGTACCGTGCCCAGGACAGTAGGCTGAAGAATGTAACCCAACAACTCCTGTTATTGGTGCACCCCTACAAACAACATCCCTACAAGCAGTACACTTCAAGAATAAGCTTCCAGGAGAATCCCAAATGCTGTTAACAGGCTTGTTCAACATGTTATAAACTTCCAAAATACTAATAAAGGAGTCAAAAGAGAGAGAAGTCAAACTGGCCTTTGTTAAACACATACAATACTTGTGCAGAGGGTGAGTATTTAACGGCCTGGTGTCATGTCGCCAGCAGGTACCATTATAGGATAGTGACCATCAGCAAGATGTGTGAATTTGCCTCTCTCTAGAATCAAGGAGGCATCTCAGGTGCTGTAGATGTGCTGTATGTGCAGGCAGTGACTTTCAATAAGGCCTGCCTGAAACAGGTACTCATTCTGGATCTGTGTCTCAGAAACGCTGGTGCAAAACACAGTGAAAAGCATCCCCATAGTTGGAGGGCTGCACAGCTGCTGCTGGTGGACTGACACCACTGCTGCTTCTGTAAGGTGTGAATCGACTTCCCACACCTTACATCAGCAAATTACTGTATCATTCCTCTGGTGTTTGTAATTCAGAGCACTCCATCTCGGAGAGGAGAGAAAGCATTTGTTTCTTCGGCAGGGGCTGATAACGAGCATCCTGTTACAGCAGCGTTTTACCAGGGTCAGCAGGTGGCCTGTTATAGGGGGTGCTTAACAGCTTTGCAGCACGAATGCAGGAGGTGCTGCTGCTGCTGCTGCACCAAAGCCGCTCCTGCCAATGCCTCTGTCCCTCTGTTTACAGTGTGACTGAGACAGAGAGGGAGAAAGATCAGGTCGGTACTCACAGCAGGGATCCAGAAAATCGGTGTTACAACAATACAGTAATTATTGCTATGATGCAGCACTGGAAAGCACCACATTACCACCTGCCGTGCTCTGCTGCTACGGACAGGTCAGCGGCTTCAGGTCACTAAACAGATGGAGGCAATCTGCATTGCATTATTCTAGCTGGGTTATGTCTTTTGTCAGTTGGTCATGACTTTATCTGAAGAATGGGTGTATATAAGGGTAACCAGAAATACTAATCTTCCCTGCAGCAGTTTGCTTTATATCAGACAACATTTGTGGAACATCTCTCCTTAACCCCTAGCTCTGCATTGAGGTCAGATTAGTCATTTTTCTAACCCGAATCTATAGATTGTCCTATCAATGCCTCTTCTCAGAACAGTTTCTCCCTCTGAATCACAACTCAGAAGAAGGTTAATTTTGCCAGTAATTTATATATTTGCCAGTTATATATACACACACACCTATATATAATACGTTGTTTGGATTAAGCAATGGGCTCTAAGAACAATGTCAAAGAATTTCAGTTTTCAGAAGCTGAAGAGCTGAAGGGAACAGAGAGCTCATTTCTAACGCAGAACTGCACACTGAAATTGACACAGTGAGTGTGTTAGCAAAGCACAGCAATTCAGAATAGAGATTAGAGAACAAAACAGATGGGAAGAATTGATTAGTTCTATTGAATCTGAGCAGCACTGTGTGCATGTAACACTGCTCCAGAAATAAGACTCTTTCTAGCTTGGAACTTACATGTCTAACAGAAATACAATTACCTCGAGGACCAACATCTACTGGGAAAAGAAAGCCCAGCAGCCCCATCTCCCACCAGGGTGAAAAGCTTCTTGAGTCAGGTGAGACCATGTATCAGCAGCTTGTTCTAACATAGAAGAATAATAACCTCATATGCAATCTGGTATCAGACTTGCTGAAAATAACAGCCTGGTTTGCAGGAGAATAGATATTTTCCATCAGGCAGTTCTGCTTTTTCCACTTCAGCAAGTGTCAGTGGGCAAAGCAGCTAAACACATGTCCCCGGGAAGGAATAACATGAAATACTGCTTGACAAATTCTTCCAATAGAAAAAAGTCTGCAGACACTACACCCACATCCACAATGATCAGCAGATCTTTAGAGGCTTCTTTTCCCAGGGTCACCTTCTTCGCTCCCTTCGGAATGCCTCGGAGACCGTCCCATCACCAAGGTGAGTTTCTGACTGCAGACAGTAACCATTGTGTGTGTGGGAAGAGGGACACTCCGTAACATTAAGGACAGAAAAACCTCAGTGTTTGCTCTGAAGCTGCCAGGAGAAGAGGGGAAAGGGGGTTCCTGAAGGCTACAGGAATTTTAAGCTACTACCACATTCAGACAACTTTCCTGTAGGTCCACTCCTCAGCCACTCCAGTTTGCTGTCTGGGGTATTTAAACTGCCATTTACACTAAAACTTTAGTCAGGCTATGAACTGTAGGAGCAAGAAAGAAGCATAGACTTGTCTCCAGCATCTCTGCTACACAGGCTGTAACCTCTGGCCAGGGGGCAGAGCAGACACCCAGGAGCTGCAACAGCTGAGTCGCTGCAGCTCTTTGCTTCAGCACTCACGTCACTGCCACAAGACAATTTTAACGAGGTCAAAAAATACACCCAGAAGCATGCCTGGTGTCACACAAGGGCCTTGTGGATAGGGATACCAAAATTTAAGACAGTAAGTATTTAAAGAAGTCAAACTGGAACTGCAGCATCAATTGTCAACTAAATCTCTCCCTGTGAACAAAAATCAATGACAATCTTGTCTCACTTTTTAGGATGTGTTCAACAGATACATTACGGAGCCTCTGGAAGCTAATGGAGCCTGGAATATGAGCTTCATCCTTAAAATGCTGTGTAATGTAATTATGTGTAATGTTCTTCTGCCTTGGTACGAATCTGCAGGAGAAGTTTGACTTCTGTGTAATTGCTTATTTGACATTAGTGTCTGTGTAACTGAAATCCTATTGAGCTTTCAGCTTGTCAAATCTTTCGTGGTTTTCCACCTGTGAAGCACTAGAACTGGCCTGACTTTTCCCCGTTCATCCAGCCAAAGCAAAATGTCCCTTCCAGTCTTCGTGGCTCAAGCTATTGCTGTCAGCCACCCAGCAGAGGCTGCATGTACCAGAACCTATGCTGCCACCATGAGAAGCAAACGTCCTTCCCCAGGACATGATCAGTGCACCATATCCAGAGCAGAGAAACCACACAGCAGCGGAAACACCATTGCACGTGGCCAGCATGTACACCATTCAGAGGTGAAACAAAGGTAAGAGAGGAACTGAAGTCCCAGCTCCAGCACATCACTGCATCTCTTGCACCCAAGCAAGGGTTCCATCAGCCTGTCCACAGGCTTTCCTCTCTCACATATTCTACTTTCACCACTTTGGTATTTGTATTCTGTCTGCACAAAGAACCTGCAACAGAGCAGTGCAAGGCAGAAGCTTGAAGGAAGTTAAAAGAGTATCTCCAAGGAGCCATCTGCTTTAGAAATGCGCTGCCTCCAGACTGTGCAGCGGAAGACTGGTATGGTCACCTGGAGGTACTGCCACCTGTGCCCACCAGTATTGTCACCTGGAGTCAAAAACATCCTCAACACCTACCATAACTTTCTCGGGCTCTTTTACCTCCTGGTAACAAGCAGGGTAGCCAAGAGGCTCTGACCACTAGCTACTACTACTAGCACACTACGGCATCAACATCATCAGGCCATGAGTATTCTGAATTCTTATCTGAATGCACTGCTACATTGGTAGGGGATTTCTACTTTAAACTAAAACCAAGGACAATGTGAATAAAGAAGATGTTGATTCATAAAGATGAAATTTGGTTGGATTAAGGGAACAAGCACGCAAACATTTCACACAGTTAAGCCTCAGCTATCTCGCAGCGAAAACAAAGCCAGCACCACAAAACCACTAGAAACTGGGTTTTAAAAGACAGCAAGAAGATTGAAAAAAGGTGAAAACCAGAAGCAAGGAATGCTAAAAGCCAGTCCACATACTTTGCCTTTTCTTGCACATAACTCGCTCTGCAGGAAGATTATCTCCCCGCACTGGAATGGCTCAGTGTCTCACGGAAATGCAAACCAGTGACTCTCACAGAATAAATGAGACCACGCGATAGAGAAGCAAGACTCTCCCAACAATAAAAAACAAAAAAAGAAAGCAAGGGGGGAAAGCCTTACTGCATACAGATGAAAACATGCAGCTAAAGGACACCACATCAATGCAAAAACACAGTCAAGCAGATGTGGGGTGAAGCTGAGCGATACAAAGAGTTACAGATCCAAATTCTTGCAAGAACAACAAAAGTATTCTGCCGAGCCAAAACTCACCCCTGAGAGCAAACAGCCCCTGCAAAAACTCAAGGAACATCTTACTAAGCTCTACCTGTGCCTCATGCAAAAGAAATTAGCTTCCTAATGCCTGGCAAAGGAAGGGCTGATCCTGATTTTTCATTGTTATTGTAAATGAGGAACTATTTCACGGCAGCCATTGAAATAGCTGTACAGACACAACAAACTGCAGATGAAAAATGAAGTTCAGGCTCAAGAGGAAACACAGACTCTGGTTTTAATCCTCCTGCAGCAGAAGGCTTTTTATTATTGAGGCAAGGATGGAAACTACAAACAGCAAGTCGATTTTATCCATTTTTCAGGTTATGATTAACATGAAGCAATTTCCACACTTGTTCTTTTTTTTCCCTCCTCTCTCCCATTTCATCACTGTTTTGGTGCTTACAGCGCTTCCACCACTGATGTAACAACATGGGATGAATATTTTAAGGAAAGTGGCACCACAAAGGTTGCTTCTCAGGCAGTGTATAAATCTGTCAAGAGAATGCCTTCGTCTGGCTGTGAAATCACTTAGAGCCAGGACAGTGCGGGGGCAGCGGCGGTCGCCAGGGGGCAGGCAGTCCCTTTCCCCCCACGTCACCGTTTTGCTTTACACTGAATTGCGAAGCAGACTGCTCTTAAACCGTAGTGCTCATCAACCTGCTCCCAGAACAATGCGAGCAACAGTTCTGAAACAAAGACAACTCGCTGAGGTTGCATCTTCAGAGTGCCCCTGCCAAGCACCTTGCTGACGAGCATCCAGGAAAATCCTTCCTGCTGTCCCACTGTACAGTTCACATCAGACCCTGGAGGACAGTGTGGCCCCAGCTATGGCATGGTGAATTAGGATGTCCTGGAGACTAGTGGTTGGCATGAAACCAGCTTAAGAGAGGACAGACATAATCCCCAGATAAAGGCAGCATTCACTTCTCATGTGCCTCAGACTCCCCGTCCAGCTGAGACAGCTCACAAAAGCATCAATTTAGAGTCACCTCTAAAGGTGGTTTTCATACAACAGGCACCTGCTTTGCACTCACTGAGTCTGAACCCAGCAATCCATTTCATGCACCAATCAAAGACTAATGGGTTTCTGTTTTAACCTGCCCAGACCTGAAATGGTGACTGAAAGAGACGAAGTTGCATCCCATCGCCAGTCTCCAGAGCTACCCAGGTGCTTTCATCTTGCAGTCACTTTTTCTTTCTTTGAAGGGAAAGCTGGGATCTATAAAAACGTTAAATACTTTGCATTTTCCAAACAGGAACTTCCCTGTCAATCTACCACAGATTTCAGCCTCTTGATCTATCCTCTGTGTCTCATTGTAAGACTCGATGCTGAGAAAGATTTATCTTAAAGGGCCATTCTATAAAAATAAGCAAGGGGATTTCATTTGATATTTTAAAATTAGAAATGCATTATTGATGGGATCATTAATTATATATTTTGGATTTATAACCAAGATTTGAAGAAATGCACAAGAGTTGAGGGTACATAATTGCTACCACAGCTACAAGTTCTTTCTTATTAAACACAGGCTCCATTTCCTCCTCCTATCAATATTTTATCCTGAATACGTGTTGCAGTTATTTGGCAACAACTTCTATTCCATTTCAGTCCTTGTTTTGAAAGAAGGCAGCTAAGATGTAAAGATTTTCCCTACTTCTAAATCAAAACACATCTGAAGTCCAACGTCTTATAAAAAGCCAAGCCCTCCCAGTTCCCTCCTCCCTCAGGGGCTCAGACCCACAGCCCGGGGAACTGCAGGCACTGCAGCCCCTGACTGCATTCCCCACCCCTTTCCAGGTGGCAGGGAAGGACCTGGTGAGCCACGGCCTGCAGAAGCACTGACAGCTTGGATCTTACACCTTGTGGAAGGCTCGGGCACGGCAGCAGAGCCTTGCAGAGGGCACTGCAGGTGTTCTGTGCATGCACACAGACACTTGCACCCTTTTCTCTCGGAGCAGCAGCAGAAAAGGAACTTGTATCAAGTTTCCAGGCCCTCTAAAGAAGCTGCATTATTTTTTAAGTGCATGCTTGATCTGAGACTCCAGGAAGGTTTACTGAAATATAAACCCAGGGCAGCCAACACTCAGGCAGTTGAAGGAAGTCTACAAAGCTTTGTGGACACATCCCCGGTGAGCTACTGCAGGCCTCAGTAGCTGTTCTCAGCTCTGTCCAAGAGCCCTGCAAGGAGAGGAGGAGCTGTGGGTGAGCCAGGGTGCATGAGAGGCAGCAGAGCTGCAGGGCCAAGTCAGCTGTGGTTTCCCTCAGCCTCACCCAGTGCCCTGTCGCAGAGGCAGCTCTCTCCTTGCCTGGTGCCCTGAGCACGGCAGACGTGGTGTGAGTGGCAGTGCCTGCCAGGCTGCCTCTGCAGGAAAGGAACCTGCTGCCTTAAGAGGGTCTTTAGGGTCTTCTGCTTGTATGGCACAAAGAAGTTGGCTGCTTCTCACAAACACACAGCTTCTGAGCTTGGGCAAGGACACCAGTGGGAAGAAATCATAGAACGGTAAGGTTAGAAGGAGACCTCAAGGATCATGTAGTCCCAACCCCCTGCCATAGCCAGGGACCCCTCCCACTAGCACAGGTTACTCAAGGCCTCGTCCAACCTGCCCTTGAACACCTCCAGGGAGGGAGCAGCCACAACCTCCCTGGGCAACCTGTGCCAGTGCCTCATCACCCCCACTGCAAAGAACTTCCTCCTGACATCCAGTCTAAATCTTCCCTCTGCCAGTTTAAACCCATTGCCCTTGTCCTGTCACTACAAGACCTTGTCAATAGTCCCTCCCCAGCCTTCCTGTAGGCTCTCCTCAGATACTGGAAGGCTACTCTAAGGTCTCCTCGAAGATGACAACCCATGCTCTAATCTCGCCAACCATTCAACCGTGACAAGCAGAGGAGGCTTTTTTCTGAACCAGATCAGAGACACCAAGCTCAGCTAATGAAGTACCTGAGGTGGTAGGATGCTGGCCACAGGCTTTAAAGATCCAGATTCAGTTTCTTGAGTTGTTACACAGGATTTGGAAGTGAAAACTAAGTCTCCATCTTCCTGTGTTTCACCTCCCCACTGGTAAAACAGGGAAGCCACGGTATGCTGCACAGCAGCCCACATCTGCTCAGACCAAGGCAGTGGAGCCAAAAGTGGCTAGAGAGTAAACTACAAAAATCAAGTTGGTTGTAACCAGCTGCTACGCCAGGAGTAACAGAGCAAACTATCTGATATTTTACTGTTATTTTGTATTCTCTAGGTTTAACTACATTATTTAAGAGAAAACCTTTAAAGTTACTGGAACTGAGAAAACAGGTCCTTGGTGTCTATGTATCTATGCTGTGGGTGAAGGAAGCATAAACCTCGTGCTTTAGAGACTAGAGAGTCTGCTTCGTTGTTAAATACACGCTCATCATGGCCCTTACAAATCTCTGTTAAACTGAGGATTAGGCAAGCGCTGGAACAGATAGACAGTATATTTTCATTCAATCTCCTTTAAAATAATGATGCATGCAACTTCATGTCATTACTCTTTAATGGTCTTAAGCCTATTTAATAGCACAGTAATATTCCAAAAAGGAAAAAGGAATTATTTCCACATTTAATTTTCATCGCGCAAGTGAATGTAGTTCTTTCGGTGGCAGATAAGCAGCTAAAGCTGCTTGGTACCTTAACTGGGCTATGACTGCATTAGCTCTGCAACATTACAGCCAAGCTAATGAAACAAAGCAAAATGATTAGCGTCAGAATCCTCAGACTATCAGAAAGTGACTTGCTTCCAGAGGTCTCCACAGAGGCAGTAGGACTGGCAGACGCTGCACCTGAATGAGCATCAAGTTTGGCCTGTGGGGCCGAGCAGGTCACCTGCCCATGGCACAGATCCTGTACTGTGGGCTGCACAGGGAGCAGCACAAAGATTGTGGACTCTGGTCCCCAGATCCTTTCTTCTGCTGTGGCAGGGGGTATAGAGGAAATCTGTGCTAGCATGTGGTCTGCGGTGACAGCCTCTGAAAGAGCTGTCCACGGGCTGAGGCTCCTCCCTTGCCTGGAAACACCACAGAGTACTGCTCCTGGCTCTGCAGCCACGCAGGGACGGCTGCAAAGGGGCAGCACAGTTTTAAGACAGGATAAGCCAATCTAACCACACCCTGCTACACGTTCTCCACTCCCCTGTGCTCACAGCAGTGCCCTGAACTGACTTTGCCGGTGATCTGACTTTGTAAATGTGGTAGATCCACTGCTGCTGTACCACTGTGACAAGACACTTGGGCTTCCTGGCTTTTGTGACACAAGCAGAACTTGGCTAAAAAAACTTAATAACCATACTGCCCTGGCTGTTAGTCTAGCAAAAGCTCCTAATAGTTAGCATAGAAAAAAAACAACCAACAAACCCAAAACAAACAGACAAAACCAGAAAAACAAAACCCAACAACCAACAAACCAGGTTCAGAGAGAGACTGTGCACTTCAGAACACAAAGGGCATCTGAGTTGAGGTTGAGAACCTTTTTCTTCCAATGCAATGATATGATTGATTTTTCTCCTGGAGGGTGTTACTCTACTCCTATTTCAGCTTTAATTAGCTTCTCAAGGATTGTTAGTGCCTCCACAAGATTCTAAGTTCTAATCAGAGATACCGGATAGGCCAGCCAGCATTTGATGACCTTTCATAGCCAAACTGACCAAGCTTCATGTGCACAAAAGTCCTAGCTGGGGAAGGAAGAGAAGTTACACCAGATGACTAAAACATGAAGCACAGCAGCTCTCTCCCCATCTCTCCACTACTCCTAAAGAGCCACCTATTACTCTTTCTTGGGATCTCCAGGGAACCTGTGGACACAAACATCTGACACAACCAAATCACTTGCTGGAAAGAGACTTCAGCAGTATCACAGCTTCTGCCAGCAGAGAAGTTGTGCTACAAACCTCTCGTTCTTTCTCACGCACACTCTCCCTCTCTAGGGATTTGTGATATGGGAAGGACAATCTCAAAGTTCTCTCATCACCTACTATGACTAAAGAGTACTGGAAGCAGTTACTACTGGAGGCTTGATTTTGCCCGAGGATCTAAGAAGTCAAATTCCATTCATTTTTTAACAGAAGTGTCATTTTACACTCTGAAAGTGCTGCAGCAAAGCTCAGCCTTTGAAGACACTATAAAAAAGACTGTATATGTGTTCAGATACATAGACAACCAGTCAGGGAACTTTGTTAGGTTATCACTCTGTGACTGGTTTAATAATACACAAGACAGCTCCTCAGGAATAAAACTCTGGGATTTTTGGGTTCGAGTTTTAGGTTTTTTGGTTGGTTGGTTTGGGGGGTGTTTTGTATGTATTTTACCATTCATTGATGAGGTTGTATCAGCAGGAATGATTTACAGTGACATGCTCTGGCAGTTTAGTCAACTGCCTCAGCACTCGTGTGGAGATGAGTGGCACAGCATGAGGCAGGTGCTAACGCTGAGCAGAAACGTTTAGTACTCCCAGCAAAGCCTACTGGTACCAGTAGCTTGGCTTTAACTTTGCATAGCTCCGCAGCCTCCCCTGTCAGCTCTTCAGTTAAAGACACATTTCCAGAGAACCCTTATCAAGTGTATTTACACACCCTGGCTGAAATAGCAGCTGTTGGCAAGTGTTTTACCTTCTCCTCGGAGCATCAAGCTCCACTCACACCACTTAACAAGATCCTACAGTCCACACAGACCAGGTGGGCTTGCGGCAGCCTGCTAAGAGCCCAGGAACTGTGCTGCTACTGTCACATCTCCAGGGAGCCCCTACATACCCCTGCCTCCTCCTGCACCCAGAGATGTGCCCATTCTCCACTCACACCCATCCCTTGTGGAACAAGAAGAGAAAGAGTGATGCTACCCCACTGCTCTCAGCAGCTCTGTGAAGAATATTCTGAGTTCCAAGGGAAGAAGACCTCCTCCTAGCTACCCACTCTCTGCTCTCTGTTTGTGGGAGCAGGAATCAGATCATTGCCCTAACCCAGCTCCAGCGAGAGCTTTGCTCTTCCTCAGCAGGACTGGAGAGGAGACCACGTGCAGCCAGAACTCTTTCTCCAGAACTCAGAGCACATGCTTCAGAAATCATTTTGGGTGCTCTCTCACTTCTTCCCTTACACTGTTCACAGTACAACTTCTTTTGTGTAGCAGCTGTTAATGCTGCAGTGGTCATGCCATGATGGACCTGTCATGGGGACAAGATGTGGAGGGCAAGATTTTCTATATCATCTCTATCTACCCAAAGAGAGCCTTCCATGGCTGACCAGTTAATGGTTGTGATAATTTGCTGTTTTCAGTATTTAACTCTGTTTATTGAGCCAGAGGACAGAGTCTCCAGGTATTGCTGAGAGTACATTTTACTTTTGGAATGTTTTTAAGTCTTACAGTTGAGATTTTTGCATCCTTGCTACATTTTAACATAAAACACACACTCCAAACATTGGCATCCCCGGGATTCAGGACTGAACAAGTGATCATTTTCTCAGGTAACAGAGACACCACAGAGACAGTCCCTGCCCTCTCTTCCCAGCCAGCCCTGAGAAACCTGTCTGGAAGAAGAGATTTAATTAAATCTTACTGTCCAGAACATCACTCTGCCTGTAGGAAGAGAAGTGCAAGCTCACTCATTCCTCTTCCTGCTGCTGACCCACAGAGGTGGCCTGGCTGGCTCTGCCTGCACACAGCATTTCATGGCATTCTTACCTAGTCTGAGCAGCCCAAAACCAAGCTTGGGGTGCTGCCTATTATCAAAAATATACAATATATACCATAAGCATTATTTTATGTCAAACCTCAAACTGCACACAAATTAACCAAGACATTTTCCTTGTTTAAACAGAACTGTAGTCATGAAACTGCACCCAGGTATCTACTTGATCAGGCTAGCAATGAGCTGGTAGAGGACAAACCTGTACTGCCAGTAGGCTGTGCTCATTTTGAGTAGTCTCTTGGCAATCCAGTCACACCCAGATGAGCAGCATCTCTCTGTATTTATCCACCACTGACTTTTCGTGAGCTGAACTCTGGTTAAATGTTGCCATCCCTGCTGTCGTGTGACGAAACAAAAGCCTCTTTCTGTGCAGGTACCTAACTAACCCTGGTGTGGGTCTCCTCGTGTCATGTCCTGAGCTCTGGCACATCGGCCAGCTAACGCTGGAGCTGTCAGCCTGCCCCTCCAGCAGTGCCCTGCTGTATCCTGCTCTTTCACAGATTACTTACAAGCAAAGCATTTGCAGGGATACAGATGGTGAGGCGCTTGGGATACACTGGGCTGACACAAACCTATGAAACTTCCTTCTCCGGGCACTGACACTTTTCACTGCGAGATCTCCTGCTGACACAGCTAACTGCCATTACACACGGTGCTGCCTCACACTGGGGGATTAAGGAGCTCGATCTGTTTTGTCCATCACAAAGAAACCAGAAGGTTACAGGGCCATGGAGCACCTGGTGGGAAGGAAATGCCAAAAGCTCTCCAAAGCAGAGTGGAGCAGCACATTGGTACACTCAGATGGCAGGAGCAAGCACACCAGGGCACTCCAGCAGCTGGCAGCAAAAGCCACAGAGATTCACATGAGACACAGAAGCTTAAACCTCTGTGTGTGGTGAATCTGTGGAACTAGCCACAGAAGGAAAGAAAGGATTGTCCAGCTTTTCATGTTCTCAGGTCAAACCCAGGTGTTGCTGGAATTCAGGGCTTAGGCAGAGGTAGCACCTAGCAAGGTTCATATGAACATCTTAACTGCCTCTGAGCTCCAACAGCCTGCTTCCACCCAGGGTCATCCCTGACATCCAGGACCAGAAGAGGAGTTTCACTGGACTAATAACATCAGGTCACCCACAAAGTCTGCTCAAGTACACACAGACAGAGGTTCACTGCTGCTAGCACTTCAGCATAAGGACTGAATTTGGTAGGAGCTGCTGCTACAACTGCCAATCCCAACAACTGTCTTACACATGCAAAGTCCTCTCCAAATTTCCAGACTGCTCACACCTCATCAGGTATGAGCAAATTCAGGTCAGAGTGGCTCCCCACCCACACCAGAGCACCCCACTCTCTTCTGCAAATTTGCAGTGACATCCCCAATGCTTATTAGACAGTCACCTCAACACATGTGACAGGCAGAACTCACACACCTGGCTTTCTCCTGCACAAGCTCTACCACTGGCAGAGAACTGCACTGAGGTGCAGGGGCAGCAGCACTTCACACCCTGCTTGGGAACAGTGTGTGATAGCCTTGCTGACAAATGTGATTTTCTGCCACCAAAAATCATCACATGCAATAACCAGCAAGGGCTCTGTGCAGACATATTTATAGAGCTTCCCTTCCTAACAGCCTCCTCTGTGGGAGAAGGGTTGGCCTAGATGATCTTTTAATGGTCCTTCTAACCCAAACCAGTGCTATTGTTTCCCTCTGGGAAGGCAAGGGGAAAGAAAATGCAGTTCTGATAAAAAACATGAAAAAGTGTCCTCATGTCAAGTCACTACCACACAAACTGAAAGGTGAAACATAGCCAACAGCTATGTCCCTTCCCATGTTCTTCTCACCACCTTGCCTTGTTCCATGTCCCTTTCATCCTGTGGTATATTCATAACACTCCAGATTTTAGTGGCTGGGCTCAAAATCCTTATGCTTTGCATGGTCTGGATTGATCCTGTAAAGACTTCTTTGAAAACTACCACTAGGATGACATATGGGCTAATTCTGGTTGCTATAGCATCTGGAGTCAGACTTATGACTGGGGAAACAATCTCCCACTCACTTGAAATGCTGAGAAAGGTTTCAGTACTGCAGGGGAAGGCTCTCTGGTTGGAAAGCCATATTTTAAAGTTACAGCTCCTGCTCCTGGCTCTGTGTTGCTAGGGCAGCACAGAAAGACAGCCTGGTAGAGCTTTGCAGATGCTGTGGAGCTCTGAACGCGGCCACTCCAAAGCACCGTTCGGGCTCCTTTACAGAGGAATCTAGCAGCAGTTTATTACCATAAGTAACAGGCTGCCATTTGAATCTTTCTACGGTTTTAAAAGCCTCACATTTCCATTAAGGCAGAAAGGAGTGTGAGGAATCAACTGCTTTTTAACACAGGCAGTGAGCTGGGCCACAAGGACGCTGCAGAGGCCTTTATAGCTGGCAATAGACACCACTGTCATCAGCCTTTGCTGTGCCTTCCATTGCCTCCCCTCTGGGTAACCTTGGTGGCAGGACCTCATCTCACACACTCTGGCCTTGGGGGCATAGCAAGAAATAAATCAACCTCTTCTTCTCTCCCCTTTCTACAAATGAGTGTTGTGCACATTGTGCACTGTATGAAACCCCAGACTTACTGGACAAATGAAGAAGGTTGAATTTAAAACCTCACCTCCGGGTCTGCTCCAGCAGAACTTTCCAAGCAGTAAGCACCAGTGTCAGCAATGGCTTATACTTGCACCTAGCTTTGCCAACTTGAATCAAGTTCAGAGGTTCAGAGGTTATGAGCTGGGTGTTGCAGAACTAGGAAAGAGCTTTAAAACATGGCTTTCGAGGTGAGCACAATGTCCTGTTAATAATGTACCTCAGACAAATCCAACCGAGTCAGTCAGAACTGCCTGGCAGTTGCTTAGGTATGTGTCTAGCTCCTTTACATGCAATCGCCACTCTTGGGAGTGCAGAGAGAATGAACAGGTGTCAGTAGTTCAGCTTCATTTCTTTTCAGGTACCTTCTTCAGCTGAGGAACAGAATCTGTTTTAAGAACATACCTGTTTATGGTGGACACCAAAGCAGCTAACGTGTGCGCACTGCTGCTCCTGAAGCAGGTGGTACCTGTGCCTTACACAATGCATATGTCTGATGAACTTTAGCTAAACTAATCCTGGATCCTGGGCACTTTTTTCACTCCAAGCAGTTTCAGAGGTGCCCACTCCCATTACAACACTGAAAACTCACTCCCTGACTGCAAAGCAGATGCTTGGATATCACAGGGAATTGAAATGTCCTACTCAGTGCAGTACCAGGGCTGCCAATGAGCACTTAATTTCCTACTAGAGAGACCTGCCATAAACTCTTAAACAAGTGACAAGTGTTCCTACACACAACACAACCTGCTCCCTAAGAAAACTGTGCACTTGTTGCCTCTAGAACCTTTGCTCCATAGCACAGACATTCACAACTTTTTGTCATTTATTACCCTCACTCCCTACCCTCTGAACGCCTGCCGGCTCCCTGCTGCAAGCAACCCACCACTTCCACAAGTATTTCCCAGGCAGCTGTGCTCCCAGCTCTAACAGTGCTGCCAGTGCAGCATCCCAGGAGGGACTAACTCTTGCCACACCCCTGAACACTGTTACAAACCTCTGCACTAAGCACACAAACACAGACAATACAGAATATGTTCTTTCTTACTCCTTGAGAAGATCCACAAAGACAGAATAATGTTCTTGTGAAGTTACCGCAAGATGGCTTGGGGGTTTGAGTGGCTTAGGTGTTTGGGGGTTTCTTTGGGAGGTGAGGGTTCTTTCTTTCTTTTGTAAGGTTATTTGGTGAGTTTCATCGAAGTCTTTTAGTGCTTCCTTCAGAAAGGCTCCCTAGCTCCCCAGCACACACTGAGAGTCTGGACTGAGACTGTATTGTTAAAAGACCTGAGCCTTAAAGAGCTTTTTGTTTACTTTTTTGTTTCTTTCCTCAGAAGTTTCCCCTGTGACTCTAATCTGTAATAGCATATTAAGCTGCAAAACAACTCCTGTAGCTTTGTTTATCACAGTTACTGATAAGATTTCCTTCCTACTGTTCTTAAGAGGCGAGTGACAGCCTTTGCATGACCTTTCCAGAGCTGCAGCCCGAGAGCAACTGTGCCCACTGCTCTAACCTGTCAATGAAGCAGAGCTGCAGAGCCAGCAGGAGAGCGAGGCCTGATGCCTGTAGTTCAATAACAGTACCTCAGGAGAGCACGTTTATGGAATATCTGAAGGGCTGAAAGGTCACTCCTAACCAATCTCCCTTCTTAGGAGGAAGGGCTGGCATTGCCCAGCTGCTCCCCTGGCTGGGGCAGGTCGTACCACAGCAGCCTGGATCTGCAGGGGTCCAGTACTTTGGAAGAGGTCTTTTCATGATATGTGCTTTTCTCCATGATCTGTGATACTTAGAGCAGAACTGCACTTCTGGCAGAAATCAGTAAAACTCAGGGGATTGAGCTCCTTTAAAGCTGCAGCAAGCAAGGTTCACTCACCCTTTCACAAAGCCTCCTGCAGCTCTCACACTACTGGAGAGGGCCAAGGGTCCCCAAGCAGCACACACAGCAACTGAAGCTCTCGTCCCTTCAAACATCCACAACTGGACTTTGCAAACCTTCCCGAGCTGACCACAGCCTGCTAGGAATCAAAGCATTCTTCCTGAAGGTCTAACCAAGTCAGCTTTGCACAACTAAAAGCTCCCCTCACACAGCACTGGCTTGAACTCTGACAGTCCTGAGCCTGCCTTTGTTGTGCACTCCAACTCCTGCAAACCCTCGGCAGCTCCAGGATGGATCCACAGGTGGTACGTGTATCAAACAACACTTTGTAGAGCAAAATCCAACTTTATAGAAACGTGTTAGAGAGCAGAAGTTCCCAGCTGGGGTCATCTATTGTGCTCTGAGCCCACACAGCAGGTAGAAAAAGGTAGGCATAAAAAAGCTGCTGGATGCTTAAGCCTTCTGAGGGACCAAGCTGAGCATCACAACAGTCATACACACACGAGAGCTCTTGTGCCCAGCAGAGGGTTAGCTTACCTTACAGGGTGCAACAGTCTGCTCTCCATGTGCCCCAGGGCCAGAGTGAGATCTCCTGCCTTTGTCTCCACGTTTCCTTCCATTGCTCATGCTGCTTTGAGGTGCCTCTGTACCTGTCCAAATGACAAGTGGAAACCAAATGGATAGCACATCTCTGCACACCTTCTAGCCTCTGGATACCACAACTGACCTTACGAAAAGCACTTCAGCCCAAGCAAAGGGAGCTGGTCTGGCCATCAGTCTCAGTAAGTTTGGAGTGATACTTCCTAAAGTGCACCCATGTTCAGTCTAACAGCAGGAATGGCCAAGAAACAGACTGCACCTTTGTACCATCAGCTGCTTCACTGCCAGCTTAAAAAGCAAATGTCTCAAAAGGAAATCTTTCACACCAGCAATATGAGCTTGAAATAACTCAAACCAAATGTTCTACTCTTTTAAATGAAATTTTTATTTCCTCAAATCTGCCATCTCTTGACACTTTCCCTCCCTTGTTTAAAAGCTTTTTGTATCCAGACTGGCACCAGAACACGACGCTCTGAAGCGCAGGCAGGGAAGTCTATCTGGGTGATTTGGCAATAGCCTCATGATAAGTGGTCCCCAAAGCCATTAGGACACTTTGCTGATGTCCCAGTTAGCATACAGAAGTTCAAACTGTATGACTTCTATAAAACCTCAGAGCAGGCAGTGCTCTCCCTGGCACAATCACACACTTCAGAAATGGGATTTTTATCACAGTGTTTCATTTCCAGGCAGTTGAGGTCTGCCTTCACAGATCGTTTTTCACATACATTACTCAGTGACTGCTCTTTCTAGCTCTAGTCTTGTAAATATTTGTGCCTTGTGCAAAGGATGTGAGGGCAACACAGTCAAGATGAAGCCTTGCATTAGTCTCTCAGCTGAGATGACAGTGACATACAGCAAGATATTAGAGCACTACAGTATCAAAAATGTACAAGAAGCCTGAGTAAAGGGTGCAGCCTAGATTTCTGCAGCCTGGGTCCCAGGAACACAGAGATAAAAGGTACAGCTCCACTGTCACACATGGCCATGTTTAGCCATTCACACCAATTAACTTTAACCCATCCATTCATCATCTTGCTGGAGCCAGCCCAGGTGCCTCTGGTGACAGCTTAGCCTGTTTCATGTGGTGCAATACAGATCAATAAGGAGGAGGTGCAGGCTGGTAGCTGGTGCCTACGTGTCTAGCTAAGAAAAACAAAATATAAGAGTTTTACTGCTTCTGAGTAGACAGCAGTACTGCATAATGGCATCCAGGTGAGGCACTAGAGAAGTGTGGCTACTGGAAGTGCAGTGCTTGCCTTGCTGCTGAAAGTCTGCCGTGGTTGTCTAATGGGCAGCAGAATATTGCTCCCGGTAGGTCCCCAGTTAGTGGGAGCAGACTGGTGTCAGCTTTGTGGTCAAGAACAGTGCATAACCAGTCTCCCACGAGCTAAGAATATTTGGGGTTTCTGTACCAATGGCAAATCCTCATTTCTCTTTACAGGCACTACTCCAGACTATGGAATCAAGGAAGTGTAGAGGCAGAACAAGTTAAGCCATTCTGTCTTCACCCCAGCACTGCTGCTCATAGACCCCTTGTGCCTACAGCCGTATCGACAGCCTGAGCCGCAGCAGGTCAGCTACACTACTATGATTTTTAAACAGCTGATGAATTCTGTGCATGGCCAGAACTGCTCTAATTCAAATCTGCCTTAGACTAAGTTCCCTCAGCTCAGCCAAGCAGCTCAGCTTATTGTGCCATTAAGGCTCTCTACACAAGTTGTTTTACCTGCTCTGTAAGCTGTTAGTATTACATCAAAAGCCATAAATGAGAACGACTAACAACTAATGGAGAGTCAGTCTAAGGTGATGGAGAAGCAGAATGTTTATGCAAAACAGAGTCTGCATCCAAGCCCCAGAGCCACTTTCAGGACTGTGAAAACTTCAAGCACATTTAACATCATATATAGTCAATTTGCTCAAATTATACAGAAGGCTTCAAGCCACTGAGCTTTAGCACAGTGGGTATTGAAATCCCTTCATAAGAAACTTGTACTGTTCTGTCCTTATTTGTAAATTTATGTTAGGTGTCATAACCATATATATATCAATAACAAAGGAACAGTCTTGCAATTGTAAGTAATCCATTCAAATTCTATCACAGTAATAAACTCCCTCAGAATTCTATCCTCAGGGCTCCAGATAACCTCATATAGTGAGGAATTCAATGACTCCATCAGCCAAGAACCAGAAATGGTGGTGGCAACTGGGTTTGGAGCTAATGCTAATGAAGCTCCACAGGTGCAGTTTCTCAAATGGAATTAATCTGATGTGAATGGAATGCAGAGAATAATTTCAGGTTCATTTTTTTTTGAGGTCTTTCAGAGTCAAAATACTTCCAAATTCATATGGTAGAAGTCCTAGCAACTCCCTTGGGTTTTCTAATGTAATATTTTGTGAGTAGAATCCTGGAAGACAAAACCTTATTGGTAGACAGAAGTATTATTTAATCTAGCTTGTTCTGCAGGCTCAAAACAATTCATCTAATTCCTATACAATTAGCCATACTTAGTATTACTATGACTGAATTTTAATAGCCTGAAATTCAAGGTGGGACAAGTGGAGGAGAAAGACATGAACAGAGCTGCTCCATTTCCTCTTTTCAGAGACCAGCAAGTTACTTGCAGGCTTTAACACAGTGAAGGACCTTTAGGCATGGCAGTTATCACAGCTTGCTGGGTACTCTACACAATGGGGTAAAGCAAAAGTGCCTCTCACTCCCAAATAACTTCCAATTAAATAATGACAAATAAATAAGTAAACCCAAGCAACCAACAAGATTGAGGCATCAAGAAACAAGACTGTGCTGTGAGAGCTTAGTGGCTTAGTGCAAAGTTCCTCCCACTTTTGTCAGCTGAGCTGTTTTGAGTGGTGCTCACGCTGGTACAGTGAGCTTGTGTGGCAGTGGCACCATGAAAGTTTTCAAACAGGTGTCTAACACTAACATACAGGGGAGAGGGAATGGAGGGAAAGGCTGAACTGAGGCAAGGAGAGAACAGACATCCTGGTGGAATGGTAAGTTGGGTGGGTATGCAGCATCTGATGGAAAAGGAGAAAGAAAGTCAAGCAAGATCTGAGTCCAGAGCAGCACAAGGGTCAATGGAACTGCCTAAGCAGTTGTCTTAGCAGCTGCATTTGGTACACAGATGTACAGCAAGATGCTCAAAATGGTGAGAAACTGGAGGAGGCTCTGCTGGCCTAGTCAAGATAGGCCAGCCATAGAGATATTACCGAGAACAATTACCAAGGCCAAAGCAACAGCAGAAAAGAGAAGCAAGCTCCAGGGGCTACATGCATGAGTGGCCTGAGCAAAAGGAGAAAGAGCCAGTGACAATCAAGGGCTGATGGAAAGGGCTAGTGTTCAGCCAGCCCTAGCCTGGTTTGCAGCTCTTAAACCTGCCTTTCATCTTTATACTGAGAAATGAACCAACTCCTAACAGAAAGAAGCAAACAGAAAAGGCATTGTTCTTCCACCAGCCTCTTGCTGCTGCTCAAGCACACACGGCCAGCCCGTGGAAGCACTCTGCTCCCTCTCTCACACGGCAAACACAGGCTTCTGAACAGGGATGGTCCAAAGCTCACCACCACCTGATCAAACACAGTCCCAATAAACCTACTGTCCTGTTTGGCTTTCCCATTGATCAGACTTCTACTGTGGATGGGCTTCTGTTCTTTCTTGACCTCGGTACAGGGAGCTTTGTAGAAGCTTTTTGAAATCTACTTTTCAGAGACAGATTTGAATTTATTGAACAAGAATTGTTGTTTTGTGGCAGATGCTTGTTTGTGGTTTTTTCCTTCATTCTTGCTTTTCTGTTCTTTCCCTCCTCCCTCAACGTGGGTGTGAACCCAAGGCTGCCTGAGTAGCTTTTAGACGTTAAACAAAACGTAGCAGTTTACCATGTCTGTCTCAACAGAAAGTCAATATCCACTCCAGGAGCAATCAAGCACCCAAGCACGGAGGTTATAGCAAAAGCTTGTAAAAAACACAGTAACAAAGCCTGAAACCGGCGTGAGTAAAGGTATTCTTGTGAACCTGCAGCTGAAACCAACTTTTTCTGAGAAATTACAAATGTTTTGACCAACCTGAACTGAATTTTGGGATTACAAACCCAGCGTGTGGCTAAGTGAACTTTTGGACCATACAACACACAAGTATCTTCTACCCAGTTTACTGAAGCTTTGGTATAAAGTTCTTGTGCAATTCTGTGTTTCTGATGTGCTCAGAACTGTAGCTAACCCACACCTTATTACCTTTGCTACTCCTATAAATACAAACAGTGAAAACGACACTTGTTTGCTAAAGCACAGCTTTGAAGGCCTTTATCTGAAGAATAAACACATTGCACGTGGGTCACTGAACGTGCACTGCATGACAAATGTCTTCTATCACCACCAGTCTCAGAAAGTGCCTTAATGAGGAAACATCTAAGAGCAAAACAAAGCTATACACAGGCTGAGAGGCGTTTTCTCCCCCAGACAGACAAAACAACTCTGTAGCTAACCCAGCACAGATTTCAACCTTCACTGTATGAGAGGAGAAATGCTTTCTTCCTGGTGAAGCATCTACAGAAATAAAGAGGCTAAAACCTCCAGAGAATTCAAAAGTGATTTGAATAAACAGTCCAGATAAGCACAACATAATTGCACCCTTAAATGAGTCATTTTGAGAGGTATCTCTAAATCCGAGAGCGGAGTGGTCACTGCCCAAGCTACCTGGGGAGAAGCAGAGCGGACTGGAAGCTGCCAGCTGCTGCCACTGAAGGATACAGGCACCTGTGCTCCCAGCTGCCCCGGGGTACAAGGGCTCGTCTCGCCTTTGTATTGAACGGCGTCTGGGTTCTTTAAAGAGATCTGCTCCAGTTCGAACAACAACGGATGACAAAAGGTGCTGCAGGGAGCTCTGTTGTTAGAAACTCTGAACAAACAAAGACAAAAAGATGACTGGAGGCCACTATGACAGAATGTGCAGGACAAGGTGGGCTATGGGGACAGGTATTAGCTGTACAGGGAGCAGGAAGCTGGATCTATATGAATGAGTGACGTACTCAGTGTAACAACCACAGCAGAGGCACAGTGTTAGGCAACAATCCAGCTATTATAAAGATAGATGGAAAACTTCCAAAGTCTACTGATCATGGTAATATTAGCTTCAATATTTTCCGGAAGCTATTATTTCAGAAAAGGCAATTTAAAGCCTATTCCTAAGCCTTAACCCTATCCCAAACCTCTACCCTACACCAACCCTCAACCTAGTCTCTAACGTGTAATCCTAACCATAACACTAACCCAAGCACAAAGCCTACACCTAATCCTATGCCCTAACCCTAAACCAAACCCTGACCCTAACCCTAAACCTATGCCTAATCCAGACCCCTAGCCTCAACTGTAAGAGCACTAACTCCTGCCCACTAACCCTAATGACCCACTGCCCCACCCCTAACCAGCACCCCCCTTTCTGAGCTCTGCAGCAACAAACACAGTGTAGTTGAGCCAGTCTTTGGAGCAATTAAAGGTAATTTAGATTGCACAGTAATTTATTTCTGGGCCTCTTCTGTGAGGAGCTCGTGCCAGATAGAATATAGTCCTCTTGTGATAAGGGATTACAGTCAAAAGCATTAATGAGGAACTACCTACTTAATTTCAGTTAATTTTATCTAAAGACATATAGTTGCATGCAGAGCAGCTTCCCAGCAGTGAAGGAGTGCAAAGGTGTTCCAAACTGCTGAGCCTCCTTAAGGCACAGGTTCAAATACCAGGCGTGTCAGCAGTGCCCCAGATCTGCATGTGCACACCTGAGCAGCACACACGGGTACCTTGTCCCTGCTCGGGCAAAGCAGCAAGAGCAGATCCTGCTGCCTGCCCAAAGCCTCCAATTTAGGGCGGGTGAGAAATAACAACTGCAGGGGAAGTTACGGGTATTAAAGGCACAGCTTTCCGTTCCTTACAGCAGCTCCGCAGTGCCGCTGCACGGTGCACATTCAGGTTGCTTTCCTGCCCCAAGGCACAACCTTCGCTTCACGCGCATTCAGCGTGGAGGTAGCAAACTGCTGCTCGGAACAGCAGTGGTGCTCGCACACATGCTCACAGCAGTGACTGCTCACTATGGTAAAGTATCTGCCTGCTGCTGCTGCAGAGGGTTATTGGAACCTCTTGACTCCCCATAGGAAGTTTGCTATAGTAAGCTTCTCCTTCACTGGGCATAGAAGACCTCCACGGAATTCAGTGGTGCAGGTGAGAGACTGCGGGATGCCAGGGGCAGCAGCAGGCAGTGACGCTGAGTGGCTTAGCTTTGCTAGCAGGTGATCTCACAAAGGGTTACAGGCTGTGGGGATCTGCCACAAAATCAAAAGTGTCTGCCGCTGGTGTGCTCAGTCTGGCTGCCTATCTGACCTGTCGGTGCAGAAAAGGGTGGGCTGGACACTGAGCACTTTTAAAATAGCACTTTGGGTCAAACAGCAAGGCCAGTAACCTGGCCTGAACTCTCCTCTGGTATTCCCCTGACCTCCCTATTTGCAAGCCCTAATCATACCACTGCCTTTCCTGCACAGCCAATTACAATTATTACAGTTATTTCCTATACCAAAGGTTGCAGGTATATTTTAATGCACTTCAGAGGTACTATGCAAATGTGCAAGGCTCATAACAACTGCAATAGCGAGCAGCATCTCCACTGAAATTGGTGCCCAGAGCTTGGTGCATTCTTTTAAGATCGTGCCACCAATTCCCTTCCTACATAAAACAGCACTGCAGAAAGCCAGATTCTTCCTGCCCCTCAGAGGTTACATTTTGTAACTGCGAGAGACATCTGGCTCATTAGTTTAGATGTCACCAAATCCAAACCACAGCACTAGAGGAGTTATTAGTTATATCCTTGTTCTGTAGATGCCAAAACATTTGCTCTCTCATCAACAGTTCTTGTTGATTCTGCTCTTGCTTTACTACGGCGTGAGCTCGCAGCTGGTTGCAGTAAGTGTGGTTCACAGAGGGAGTGCTGCGGAAGCAAAGGACGGTAATGAAGAGAGTCTCTAACGAGTCCTGCTTACGGGAGATGGATAACATCCCAGTTTGTGAAGGAGGCAGCGAATCCTCTCCCCTGTCACACTCGTGCACTCACAGACACCCACAGC
The DNA here is from genome assembly GCA_013399775.1 of Semnornis frantzii. NCBI lineage: Eukaryota > Metazoa > Chordata > Aves > Piciformes > Ramphastidae > Semnornis > Semnornis frantzii. The sequence continues at coordinate 95,933 of VWYK01110571.1, forward strand.
AATCTCAGCTCAGGGAAAACATAAATCTGATCATTTAAATGGCTTTACTAAAGCAGCTCCATTTCTAACCAACTGAAATATGCAATTTTTGCCAAGAGTTTCTTCTGCAGGGTACGAGAAACGAGCAGGTTTCGCCAGCCGCCCTACGCTGAATGCAAGCCAGCAAAGCTAAGCCAGTGCAACTGCAAAGGAAATCCCTGCAATGCTGGCACAAAAGTAGATGCTTTCAGTAAAGTTTACATTTCATAAGAGGTTAACAAAACAACACCAATCCAAATTTCTTTCTCTAAATCTTAGTTCACCTTTTACCCTGGTAGAATCAGACTGGTTTAAACATTCATGTAAGGTTACAAATTTGGGTCATGCTCTAGCAATTTTCTCAAGCACAAATAATAGAAGAAATGAGAGGACCAAATTAAAACTAAGCTCACAAATAGGCTCATAAACAAACTCTACAACCACATCTTTTCACTGCACAGGACGGATACATCACAACAAAGAAATGACCAGAGGGAACTTGCCTTAGAAATACCTAGAAGTAATTCTTCTTCCAACCATAAAATAATCAAAACTTTTTTTTACAGCATATATTACATAGCATATTCTGCAGGGTTTAAAACAAAACACAACACAACAGGTTAGGAAGGAAGAAAAACAGCAGGGAAATTTCTGGGAATATTCATGTTTTCTCCCATTTTCCAGCCTCAGAAATCTTCCACTTTCATTAAGTTTTATTAACCAAGCAGTGTAAGTGATTTAGTGCACTACACATTACAGCAGTAGATATGCAATTAGACAGATGACATTTTTCCTGCACTTCACTTTATAGGACACTAGAATGCCGAATAGTAGAGATCAGTACTACGCTTGCTGGCAGACAAGATGTCTGCACTCAAGAGTCAGAGAAGCAGTATTATCATTCCATCTTTCAGAGAGAAGCCACATTCACCTAACAGCTTGTCTAATGGAGACAGGACCACGACCAAAGCACAGAGTCTTATTTGCAACCTGCCCACCATGGTCATCCCACCAAAATGGAATACCGATTAAAAATGGCAACCTGTGCCAGCAGATCACAGATCTCCTTGGGTGCTAAATGTTAGCATGGGTGTGAAATATTAAGCTGGATATCTTTTCATCTCACAGGACCAAGCAGCTTCTCCACGCTTGCTTCAGTAAACACAAGGGTAATACTCACGGCAGCTGATTGCTCACACTGCACCCCAGCGACCTGAAAGCCGCCTCTGGGGAGGGCTGGTGAGGTTATAGGTCTGTGTTTCTGCTCTCTTCCTGCAATTTAGATTTTAATGACACTAAAATATGTTTTACATAAATTCAAATTAAAGATTTGTTTCTGGGCTGCATTTGGCGTTTATAAACTTCAGACAGCACAGGCAGCAAGGCTCATGGTTTATTGTTGCTTTAAGCCGATCGTAATCTACAAACTATGATCGGTTATTGTGGTGGGTCTGCGTATTTAAAGCAAACCTCATTTTTCTTTGTCAAACACTCTCTGTGATGCGAGGAGATGTTAGACACAGACTGAGTCACTTCCTCATTAGCTCAGCCAAGCACAGACGTCTTTCCCCGTCCGCTCTTTCAATTTATGGCACGACAAGATACATATTTTGAAGCGAATCATTTTCTCTGCATGTTAAAAACAAAAAGAAGCTGAAGTCTGAGAAAGGGAGAAAGGGAACAGTTGAGAGGAAGCTGAATCTCAGAATCTATTTAAAGGGAAGAACAATGTATTTCCATTAGAAGATAAGTCATACTGAGCTTATCAAAAACCAGCCCGTGGATGCCACTGTTTGCATGTGGCTTGAAGATAAAGAAACAATGCTGCTTTTGCCTGCTCTCTAATCCTGCAAATAGGCAGCTGCAAAATACCCTGCAAATTAAGCATGGATTTATGACCAGAAATCAGCTATACTCATTTGTTAGATTTAATTGCATTCATGGTATTGAAGACACCAGCACATTCCAGGGCACTCTTAAAATCAGCAAGTGCAGTTCTAGTACCAGTTCTGCAGCTCGGCTCTGCTTGCTGGGCTCAAGATCAGCATTATCACACTCACAAAGCTCTGTTCCCTTTTCTTTTTTCTTTCCTTTTTTTTTTTTTTTTAAATTGAAGATGGCATGGAATATAGGTTTTAAATACGATGCAAGAAATTGGGAAGCCTGAGGGGTTAAATCAGGAATGCAATTTGTAAGGTGCAAAGAGAGAAAAGCCAAGGCTGTGTCAAACCCCTAAAGCCTAACATTCTGACGAGCGGATCGTCAGCTTCCCAACAGCCAGGGCCCTCTTCCCTGCACCACTCAGCCCACTGAAGGCAGAAGGCAGGTGGCTTCTTGAGCAGGACCACACTCCTTTACAAATTGATTTATGTGAACAGGGATCTCTCTCTGGCCACAGAAAGCTTGAGATAAGCCTCTGAGGCATTTTTTCATTGACTCAGTCAATAGCCAGGTTTTCACTCTGGAAAATGCAGCACAGGTCTCTCAGCTTTGGCCTTTAGCATCCTCAGTAATACACTCTGGTGAGTGTTGCACAGGCACAACTCTATTTGGAGAAACCAAAGTGCAAGTCTAACCTTTCTCTTCCAAACCAACACGAGAGTTTGGCTGTGTCTTGACTAACTTGCGCCAAGCCGGTGCAGAGCACCGCAGAGACAGCAGCCGTTCCGTATTCGCGAACACGGAGAACTCCCCTGCGCTGTATTTAGTCCTTGTTCTTCCAGAAGATACATCCCCCTACAAAAAAAAAAATGCTGCATTCAATCCAGACATACTGCAAATCGTGTTTTAGGAGAACAATAGCTCATTATTTCTGAGCAGTCAGAAGGAATGCAGAGATTTCAAAGCAGGAAATGTAGAAGTAAGAAATACTGATGCTTGCCTGCTGCTCTGTAATATCTTGTCTGGAGATCTGCCAGCTCGTTGGAAATTCAGCTAAACACTGATGATCACAGGGAGAAGGCTATTTTTGTATCCAACCTGCTTATTGTCAGGAATCAAAAGACAAATTGCCAAGTGAATGGCACTGTTGCTACAAAGGTGATCTTTAGGGCTGCTGAAGAACGCAGGCAAGCAGAAGGCAACTACCAAACTGCGTTGCTTCGAAAGACGTTTTTACAAAGCCCCTTTTGCAGTTCTTTCAGACCGTATGCTATGCTCTCTGGGTTTGCATCTCTAGCACCAGGCTGTGATGCATCCTTCAGACAGTCCCAGAATAAAGGACTTTTTAGATGATTTTGAAGAATGCATTTTTTAAAAGGAACCATAAGCCATAAGGACAATTCCCATGCAAACACAAGTTTCCTGGCTGTTTGTGGCTGATGTCAGGCAAACATGAGCCATGTCCAGCACATCTCTTCCCCTCAGCTTCAGTTTATCCAATATTCCAATTAGCCTCAAACCAACACACATTCCCACTGTATACTGGAAATGGGGCTCTGCAAGTGAAGCATTTCTAAAAGGATTACTGCTGTGGAAGATAAAGTAGTTCAGGAAAAGGAGGACCAGCCTGTGGATTTCATCCACGTCATTCCACAAAATCAAACCCTCGTGAGCTCACTTTCTATGCCACAAATGCTGCTGTGTTATGGTCAGAGGTTATTCTGGTTTGCATCCCACTGCCTTCAGGCAGCCCAGTCTGTTCCCCACACCTTAACAGCTGGCAAAGTGGATGTGAATTGGAGCCATAATCGCAAGTGTGTTGCTGTCAGAACCACTGTAAGCTGAAGGTGCACTGACAAGTGCTTGCTCTGACTTCACTGACCTGATCTGCCTGTTTATTCCTTGGGAGACCTTTCCCTCTCCAGTGTGAGCACCACTATCTCTTGCCTAGAGCACTGCTACTAAGCTCTTGTGCTTTCTAGTGCCTCTTGGCTTTATATCATGAAGACATTCTTTTAACAACAATATTAATCAGGCTTGTGGTTCCAGACAGGTAAACTTCTAGCAGTTTGAAAATGTTACAAATCATTGCATTTACACTGTAGTAAGCTGCAGAGCAGCTTACTACACGCAGCAAAGAAATTAAATTGACAGATACTAAAATCCATATTGATAGCAACAGCGTGAAAGAGGAAAAAAAAAGATAAAGAACAAGAAAAGCAAACCACCAGGAGATTTAGCTTCCAATGTTCTAAAATCCTTGGATGACAGATATGACTAAGAACAATTGTCAGGGAAGCAAGTGTTTGGGGAAAAGCATTCGAGTGTCTTCAGCCAAATGCCAAGCTCCCTGGAGAAGCAAAGCCACAAGAAGACAGCACATCAGCAGGTGTCTCAGGTAAGGCAGTGATGTCACCTGCTGCAGGTACTGTCATGCCATTAGAACGCTGATTGGTAAATTGCCATCACAAAGTCCAGCTGACCTTAGCCATTTTATGAAACAGGAGACTCCCAAGGCAGACAATACTCTGTTAGGAAGTCACTAAAATGTCCAAGTCTAATCACATTATGAGGAGGGAAACAGAACATTTCCCTTCCTGCCCTATCCGCTGTCTCTGCCTCTACTATCTACCTACCCTTTGAAAATGGCCAGAGAAGTGCCCAGAACTTCTCAGGGTGTTGATGATTCATGAGCTACTAATGTAAAATTTGCTGATATTTGTATTTGAGAGGAGTTCTGATAACACCAGCAGCCTTGACAGGTTCTTTTCCACAGATATGCAGGACTTAGTAACAGGCCTGGTCCTACCTTTGCCCATTTATACCTTCCATCACAATGAAGCCATCTGCCTCCACCTGCTTTCAAGAGTTTTAATCGCAGCATCTTGAAAGAGATGCCCTTGGCCACCTGGGCATTCATGGTCCTGCTATGTCAGACACAGGATACTTCAAAATGTGCTCCAGGGGACACACCTCAGGTGCTGAGCCCTCTGCTGCTGCCCTGGCCTTTTGTTGATTGAACCTGTCTTAGTCAGCTGTGCCCACGACTCTTCCTGCTTTCTGGGTCAGGTCAGCTTCCTTCCTGCCCCCAACCATTTTGGAATTCTCTTGTTATTAAAACCACAAATCAATCTGTCCAGTAGTTCACCCACTAGGATCCATCTAGATGACTGCCTGAAAAGCCCTAAACTATTTCCTGTCCCTGCTCCCACCACAAGAGAAGCTGTGGCACCTTCCCATGCTCTCTCATGGGTGATGGAGGTTCAGATGCAGAGAAATTTGGAGAAGTAAAGGAGAGGGAAAGGAGCAGAGTAATTTTCTGCCTGCTTGTATTGGTTTGGGTTTAGCTTCCCAGGGGAGTCAAAATATATCTAACAGAAATCAATACAATAATAGTAGGATGCCTTCCCCTCTCCCACCCCTTTTGGAAAGGATGAAAGAAAGGAGGAAACAAAAGGGGTAAAAACCACCCAAAGAACAGTCTGGCTACAATTTGGAAGGTAAAAGAAAACTTTAACAACAAATAAAAGGTATTTAAGGTAGGGGAGTTACAAATAGGTATAGGGAAGGGAAAACAAGATACAAAATACATATACAACCAGATGGATGGCAGTGGATTGAAGGGATGTGCACCCTGTGGGAGAGACTGGCCATGTGGTAAGACAGGAGAACAGGAACCAGGATAGTGTCAGGCATGCAGGCCACCAGGAGAGAGAGAAAGGAAGCTCCTCTGCTTATACCGGGGGTCCACACAGGGAGTGGGAGTGGGCTAAACACTACACCTGGGGTCCAGCAGAGTGGAGTCAAGTTCTGACCACTCCCCCCACACAGGAGGGTTAACCCTTTACACTGCTCAGCTCAGCCCGAGGTGAGGTGGCCCAAGAGAGAAGGCAGGAAGCCAAGTGAGACCTCTCAACTCTGCTGCTCCATTTTGTCTGCTGCGAGAGCCCACAGCACCCTCTGCGCTCCTTCACTTGGCGGAGAGTCCTCAACCCTCAGCACTGCAGGGACAAGTGAAGGGTACATATTCAGCTCTTCACCCAGCCTGAGAAGATGCCTGTGTGCCAGCTCCTTGCTCTCTCACAGAACGCCCATGTTCTAATGGCTAAGTGTATTTTTGGTCTCTGAAGATGATGATGGTTGTTGGGAGCGACAACAACCTCCCAGGACATTGCCATTATTCAACTCCTGCTACGGCAAAGGCATTCACTGAATTATCCAAGGGGCGTTTTGGAAAATGCTTTTGTGACTTGCCTAAAGCCTAAGGACAGGGCAGCCAAGCCATGGGTATCCTTACATCAGTGCTTACTGAGCTGCTTACAGCATTCCCCCACACTTTTTCCAATTTATAGGTAAGAGAATAAACCTCTGAATTTTCTTTAAATTCTCTTACCTTCCCTCATTTAGGCAGATGTCATTTTCATATTCTTTAAATCTCAGGCCTCTATCCTAATTAATCCTGTTAGAAGACCTAGTTTAGATTCAATAACTACATATTTCAGCAGTATGCCCAGGGGAAAAAAAATAGTTGCTAAGCATTTAGCTTCATAGAAGGGGAAAGTCTTCAACTGCACAATAGTCACTACATGTGTTGAGAGCATTACGTGGGAAGACAATGTGTAAGAAGGAGAAACAACTGTTTGGAAATCATGGGCTATTACTTCTTCTGGAATATTACTTCTGAAGTTGGTGAGATAGGACAAATAACCTCAAGAGGTTTATTTGCCTTCCCAAGTCTAAGGCTTCAGATTAATCATCCCAATCATTCCAAGTGTGTAACATACCTGAAGAACTGACTGTCTATTTGAAGTACCAGTTCACTAAAGCCACAAGGTGTATCGAGCAGCGTTAGGCACATGTCCTTGCAGCAAGCAAATGGAATCACCTCCATGGAGAGCAGCAAAGTTGATTGGTGCTGGAATTTTCTGCACCTTTCTTTTTTGACTGTAAGTTTTTGCTGTTGAATCCTCACATCAAAACTAAAAACCAGACCCAGCCTTTTAGCTGTTTTTCAGCACTGGCTTGCTTCAGAGGTGCTAACTCACCAGGGACTCGCATGATGAGATTACAGGAACTTGCTACATCTGCTTGGACTGTACCTGACTCCACTCAGTTCCAGCTCTTCTGCTGCCTACAGTTGGCCTCAATTTTATTTACCTGTATGCATATACAAGCACACAGACCTACAAGACTGATCTACATATCACACACTGCCTACTGTTCCTGCTTTCAATTATTTAGTTGTCATTTTTGAAGAGCTTTAAAGGAATTCTTTTTCTGGAGATCAGAAGCACTGAAGGCATCCTGATCCTGCAGGCACAGAATATTGCATCTGACTGCTCAGCATACTCAGCAAGGCTTGAGTGACTCATGCAAGGACAGCTGCAGAAGAAATGTTTGTATTAAATATTTACTGATCTTCAGTGCTTCGGTGCCATACAGAGGTGGCATCTCTTTCTGAATAAATCATTCAGATCTTCACAGTTCAGCTCAAGCACAGCACAGCTCAAAAGAGATGACAAATGTGCAAGACATAACACACCCTCTCTAAATGCCTTCCCCTCATTGCAGTTCTCCTTATTTTAATGATGTTTCTGCCCAGGGGTGCGCTCCTTGGCTTCGGGCAGTGTAAATCAGCAAAGTCCAGGTATAAATCCTACAAAAATTCAGCCAGCCTCCTCCCAGCACAGGAGCACAACAGACTGAAGGTACAGCTGGAACAAGGAGGAACAGAAATACCTGCTGGCCAGCCAGGCTAGCTCAGCATGCTGCCTCACACTGACCCTCTCCAGCTGTTTCCAAGGGGCTAGGCAGGGCAGCCAGGCACACGCAGTCTCCTTTTCCCATCTGTGGGAAAGTCCTCCCTCAGGAGCCACAGGGCACTCTTGTCTCCTGCCCCGGGGCTCTGGCATTCTTATTGGCCTAACTCCTGTTTTCCATACTTGCCATAGCAGCTCTAAAGAGTCTTAGCACATGCACAAAGGCCGTTTGGAAGTGCTGCCAAACTTCTGGCTTAGGCACTGCTGTATAGCTCTGACCTACAGAAGCTAACTGCATATTGTGATGTTTACAAAGAGGAAACCATAAAATGCCAAACCCTGAGAAAAAGAGATCCATAGTGCAAACCAGACAAGAAGACCTTCAAGCATTTCCTTCTGCAGAGTTATGTCCAGTGCAACAACCTCTCCAGTGCAGGGCACAGCAAACCATGGCCCATGCTGTCTCATGGCTGAGCATCTTCACTGCTCCCAGCTGTCCCCCTAGAGCAGCTCTGTGCAACACACAGCTACTAAGAGAAGAAATTGCCCTGTGCCCTGTAACTGCTGGGTAACGCACCTTGAGCCAGCTCCTGCAGAAATCAATTGCTGATCAAATTTACACCAGCATAGTCCCTAGGCAGGGCTAGGATTTGGTTCATTATACAAATTACAGCTCCACAAAGAGATGAGAATATCCTACTTGAAGTAAACACTGCCCTGCACATTACTTGTAAAAGCTGCTGTCTTGGTTCCTGAGTTCTGAGGCACTGAAGAACTATAAAATGTAGGCCGAGGGTTCTGGCGTGCCCAAGATTATGGCACCTACCTCTCCTTCAGCTACAGGAAACACAAGCACCCAACCAACCTCTAGTGATCTCCACCAATAAAGCAGAAAACAGAGAGGAAAAGGCAATAAAAAAGGGAAAAAAATCCTAATGGATTATAAATTATAGAAAGAACATTCTTTGGTATGTAATTAATGGAAATTTGCCATTTTTAAGCTTCCTGAGGGAAATTTTCCATGTCAAATCAATTTGTAGGTAGGGCCCCAAGGGGCAGAAAATCACAACTGCTTCAGTGTGCCTCTTCATTAGATTCTTGCTGGGGGTTTAATTTTCAGTCACGTTCTTTGGTGACTTTGATCCTTGATGACAGTGTTAACTCTATTTGGTCCTCAGTACTGCATTGATTTTAAACAGCCTTTTGAGATACCCTCACTAATTATTTCAGTGGAAGTTTAATTAAATCTTGTCACACAGGAATAAGCTGCTTCTTGGAATAGCTGCTAAACATTATCCAGCGTGTAATTGGAGGAAAAGGAGGACGGATAATTATAGCTGGACAGACAAGCAGAGGAAGAAAAAGCAGAAAGCTATTTCTAAATATGAATTTAAATGCAAGTGTCTGAGAACCTTCCCAGCTTCCTTTGTGCGCAGTCCTAGCGGACTTTTTGCCTTTGTCTGCTTTCCATCCAGGTATTTCTATATCACACATTCCCCTTCTCAAATCCCATCCTGATTTCTGAGACATAGGCTGCTTGTAATTTACAGCTCGCTCAGGATGCCTATTAGACTTTTTAAAAATAATGAGGATTTAAGCAAAAGTGCTTCGTGAGTGGCTACCCTCCTTCAGACCCTGCTCAGGTTTGCGTATGCAACACATCGAAAGCTGCAAACGTTTCTTTTTCATGAAGTTCCAGTGCCCACAATTCCTCCCTGGTGATCTGCAGCTCCCTTCTGTTTTTCAAATGGAGTCCCATAAAGGGTATTAGATTCTAGCAGAGACTGGATTTATACCTCTACCAGACACACATGCTCAAAAATGACACCTATCTTTATTTTGAAGCAATTTCACCATCTTTCTGCTTTCCCTCTGATTCTTCAAGTCTCTAGAGCAAATGAGTGTTTTACCACAAGTAATTCCCCCAGCTCTAACACTGAACACCACATGTACATATTTTATACTGAACCAGCAGCTAGTTAGTGTGCTCCACTTGGAAACTGAGCTAAAATGGAAATAAAGCTGTATCCCTCAGGTTAAGCACTTACATATTCCTATCACTGCTATAAATAGAGCATTCCTATGTAAATACCATAAATACCACACTTTTAGACAATATCAATATTTCTTGGGGACAGGGAAGGAAAAAAATAAGAGAAGATAATCTGACTTTAAATGAGTTTTAAGAGCAGAAGAAACTCTTTGGAAGGTTATATCAACCATAACAAAACAGTAGAAAGTAAAATTAAATCTTAATGACAGGTGAAATAAAATAGAAAAATATATGCCTTTCCTAATCTGAATTTCAATGCAGCAATTGCACGAGACATTGCAGGACCACATTTACAGCTCCTCAGAGCCTGAAAAAAAGCCCCAAGAGGTTTGTATGGTAAGCCAAAACTGGACTCAACAGGAGGAAAGCAAAATCAGCTGGTTTGAGTGGGAGAGTAACAGCAGCCTCAGCACCAGAGACCAGCAGAGGGAAGAGATGAAGAGGACCACGAGGGCTTGGGCTACGCTCTGAAAAATGTGTGAAGTCCAAGGTCAGAGCAAGGCACTGCTCTCCAGCTCCTTCACATGAAGGCTCAGAGCAAGGCACTGCTCTCCAGCTCCTTCACATGAAGGCTCAGAGCAAGGCACTGCTCTCCAGCTCCTTCACATGAAGGCTCAGAGCAAGGCACTGCTTTTCCAGCTCCTTCACATGAAGGCTCAGAGCAAGGCACTGCCTCTCCAGCTCATTCATACATCTACAATATGGCTGCAACATTCAAGAAAGAGAATTTGTTTTACAGCTCTTGAACAAATGACTGTGGCCATCTGGACAGATTGCTCATCATCCAAACGGGCTGGAAAATCCCTGAGAACAAACACTCCTGCTTAGAAACTAAGATTAAAACCTCTGTAATTGGCACTTCTTTGACATCATTCTCAGGTCTAGCAGAAGCATCTCGGGGCAGGAATTTCTTTCTTGTTTAAAAAGAAGAGTGGAAATAGCCCTTCCTCCTGTTACCTCTAAAGCATTCTAGTAAACGTGACAGGACTTGTATCTTCTGCAGAGCATTTTCAAGGATGTGGGAGCTCTAAGTCCCCCAGGGGTTAATTATCAAGTTCCACAGAACTCAATCATTTTCTTCTTCTTTAAGCTGCACAATTTTTTTCTCCATCTGTACACAAACTTTATTTCTCTCCTGCTTATTTATTATCTTGTGTTCTCACTATAGACCTCTCTCGCCTTTAAAATATAGTTAGCAAATGCTGTAGCAGTCCTGACTTCAAAGCAGCAGCCACGCTTCTCTGTCACACTCAGCATGGCAGAGCCCCAACAGCCTGTCTGTTAAGGCTAAGCAGAGTCACAAGTGCTTCCAGTGAGTTGACCTTGTGCCCAATCACTCCCACTGCATTTCCACAGCAGGACAAAGGACTGCAGTTGGTTTATTTCAGAGCAAGGATTCAGACCACACAACTCTAACACTATGGGCTTACTTCACTGACAGACTCTTCAAGTGCTTCACGACAGTGAGAGACTGATCCTGCAGACCTTGGACCCCAGCCCAGCTGAAGCACCTCCAGAAGGCCAGGTCCCAGCAGCTGTCTCCGCAGCCTAATGCTGTGAGTGCAGTCGTCAGCGGAGTTACGGACGTCAAGCAGTGACGGACAGAGCGTCTGCCCTGACAGACAGAGCGTCTGCCCTGCCGTCACTGCGGATCTCAGACACGTCCGAGTCACTCATCAGCTCAGCACAACTACTGCACAGGCTGAGAGACCTTTCTCATGCCTTTGATTCTTTTACCTGAGGCAGTTTCGCCCAAGATTGACTTCCCGTGCAAGTAATACCCTGAGTGACACAGGCAGATCAGTGTGTCCCGTTAGCTAAGGAATGAATGGGTGGGCAGATGCTGCAAGATGCCACTCTCCTGAAGGGAAAGCTTTCATCCTGACACTGTGACTCCAAGCAAGGCAGGTAATGGGTGTCTGCCCAATCCCTGCTTCACCAAACGTGCCAGCACTGCCTTCATTGCCTTTGATTTACACTTTCAACTCTCGAGGCAAGGGAGCCCCTCACTGTGTTTTCCTGGCATAAGACACCCACACTTTGGGTAGTGGAATACAAACACAGGTAATGATGATATAGTTAAAATAATTGGAAAGAAGGAGAGCACAAAAGAGAACATTGGGGTTTCTCTTAGCAATGTTCAGCCAGAACAGCTCACAATGTGTGTGGACAGGTGATCCCTTGCTGCAAAAGGCTTAGCCAAGTTGTAGATTATAATATGCTTCAAGGTTTCACACGTTCTTAATGGAAAATTTACAACACTGCCACAAATATTTAATAGCTGGAAGTCAGCAAATATATTACAAGGCCAAAACCTGCAGTCCATCTAGCACAAAACCCCAATCAATAAATAACTAAAAGCAGCACTGCAGTCACACATAACATTAACTTCTGTGGAGCTTTATAAAAAGTGCCTCATATGGTAATTTAAGATCATCCCTTGGAATCCACTTTGTCATTCCAGCTCCTGCGATTCCAGCACATAAAGCCCTTCCCAGTGACATTCCAGGCACTACCAGTGTATATATTTTCAGCATCTGTCCACAGCTGCAGAGTATCTGTGATATGCAGATAGATTTATATATAGCACATAGCAAACAAGACACAGTTTTGATTTTTCAAGTATCTTCACTACAGAAATAAGCTTTGCTACACCAAACTGCCTCTATGCTCACCCTCCATAAGCAGTTTATTTATGGAAGACTATCAAAAGGGGAGGGGGAAGCGCAAGCTCCTCCATGACCACAGCCTGATCTGGTCTACCTCCCAGTTTATATACTCAGAACAACTTTCCACAACTGAATTAAAAATCAGCTTGTCACAGGGAAATGATTTAATGCTGAGGTGCTATTTCAGAAGCAGCAGTGGCATACAGCATCTCCATCTGCTGCCTCCTGCCATTTCAACCACATTTGGGGGGGGTGATGCGAACCCAGTAACAATGAGGAAGATTCTTTCTCAGTCCTTCAGATTATTGATGTGCTGTTATTCGTTGAGCCACTCAGCACACCCTGTCTCTATCTAACATGGACACTCCTGTGTCTCCAGGGGCCAGGACCAGCAAGCCAGCCTGCAGCCCACAAGGCTCCGTTTCTCTTGCTCCAGCTGATTTAAAGCACAGCCCAGCAAAACTAAAGAACCATTACAGAGGACAGATGCTGCTCTGGCTCACAGCCCCCATGACACCAGCTGCTGCAGGAGTGCTGTGGGACAGCAGAGTCCCCCTTGGACACAGCCAGCACCTCCCCTCTCAGCTCTGCTCCTCTCCTGGCAGGCAAGAGCCACCAGGCCTTCTGCAGTATTTCTGCACACAGCAGGCTTTCCAAAAGTGCTTCTTTTTCTCACTTAGCAAATTAAAAGCTTTGTAGCTTATACAGTGATGAGCACAACTCCATGACACCGCTATTTGCACTATCCACCACATTTCTGCACAGAGCCAAAAGCCACTTTGAAACTGGTGGAGGTCTGGGTCACTGAGGAGAGATTCAGGGTAATTAGCAGAAGGTATCTGATCCAATCATTCCAAACACAAGGCAGGTGCAGAAGAGAAGGAAATGTACCCAATTTATGTGCAATACCTGTAACCAGATATCACTTCAGCTCTGACTCTGAATCACAGCATCATTTATCTGTTTCTAACCTCTCAAAGACTGGCATTTCTTCACTTAAAAAAAAAAAAAAAAAAGGAACAGTAATGGAAAGATAAAAATCCCCCAAGGTAAACAGTTCAAACAAGTCAGATATGACCAGAAAAGTCTGCAGACCTCTTCTATTATGGAGGCTGTTTATTAGCAAAGACAGAACTTCGAAAAGTCCTTCAACCTGACGAGTAGAGAAACAACACAGGCCCCTGCAGAAACAACTCCAGAGGGATTTTCCTCCCAGCTTCTGTAGGAACAGTGGGCACTGACCCTTCACAAGCTATTTGTTTGAGGTCATATGTAGTGAAACACAGAAGTCCTAGCAACATCGTTTCTGATTCCCTGCTAAACAGCTTGAGACATCCAGAAGGGCGCTGGGCAATTTGTTCAGCTGAGCAGTAAACAAGCCTCGCACGCAGCAGGGGTGTGTGCAAAGCAAACTACACCTGCATGTTCTCCAAACTGCCAGAGGCATCTCGTTTTGGGGAGGAAGAAACAAAAAAGCACAGGAACGTTGCATCATTCTCCAGAACAAGTTGTTAAAGCTCCACATAAAGTACCCCCCGATGTGCTACCAATAACTAATATTAAACTCACATTTAACATGACAAGAACCAAGCAGGCAGCCAAGCCACAGTTTGTTCTTTGCAAACACTTTTAAGGTTTAAACTTACTCAGGTATTCCAGCCCTGGTTCCTGGCCACACTGTCCCTGCCAGAGGCTGAGTGCTCACCTGTCTTCTGCTGGTCGGTGCTTGAAGTTGGAGCCACACTTTGCAACCTCCAAAGCTGCAGCACCAAAACCACTCCCCTGAAACCATGGCACCACTGTAGTAGGGAGAGGCAGACCTGGCTGCAGGGCAAGGTGGAACAGCAGCTCTCTGACCACTCTGCAGTTCCCGCACAGGAGCCCCAAGGGTCTGTGTCTCACCACAGCAGGACTCACAGCTGCCTGGGGAGGACCAAGCTCAGGTGTTTCCACTTTGGGCCACTCATCACTGACAGATGCTGGCTAACAGGAGACCGACGGAGGTCAGCTCCTGACAGGGAATCTCCCAGCACAGCAAATGCCTTCTGGCCTCCCACACTGCTGCTGCCACTGCCACTGCCAAAGGTGACAACTGGACACGAGCACGGCAATGAGCTCTGCTTATGCACAGCTGAGTCACCACCATTCCATGCCACAGAGAACATGCTGGCTTCAATGCCTTCTCATCTCCAGTCTGCTCTCTGGGCATTACCCCTGCCCCTCAGACCCCCCACCACAGGCACTGCTCCACAGCCTCTTCCAACCCTGCCAACAGCTCCCTGCCTGCTCCCCTTGCCTCACCCAGCTCCACAGCACCCCAAGACCTTGCCTGGCTTGCTGGCCACCAAGCCCCATCCTAGCTTATGGGCCACCCCCTGCTGCTCTCCTACATGCAGAGCCTACTCACCCTGGGCTAGCAGAAGGAGCTGTAGCTTCTCAGCCACTCATCCCGGGTGGCCCTGGCTTCTTACAGCCAGCTTGGGGCCTTGCCCAGCAATGGCCTCCACCTCTGCAGAGCCACAGTGCAGCTTTTCACTGGTCAACAAACCCACCATGGATTCACAAAGAAACATTCTCTCATGTCTCTGTTACCAGCAAGGGAAGTACAAACCCGATTTCTCTGGTGAGGTGGCACTGACTGCTGCTCAGTGCAGGACAGGGAAGCAATACAGAAAGCTACACAACACAAATGGAAACCAAAACCCAGCCTCCTTGAGCATCTGTTAGCAAAACTGCAGATGCCAAGGGCATAACAACTCAAATGAGATTTTCAGCTTGCTCAGAAGAGCTGCTGTATCTCTGGAAGACATTTATTACAGACTTGGGCCCCTGAACCAGGCTGGACCAACCTGTTTGGCACTCCCTAATAGGAGCCCCCAGACAAGCCTCCACTGCTCATCAACCAGAGCTGTACTTCCATTTCAAAGTATGCTGTTGCCATTCTCTCTGTGTATCTTGCACATCCAATTCACAGCATGCTCAGGCAAAAGCAAAGACTGCAAATCTTGGTTGTCAAGATGTTCTGGGGAAAACCAAAGATGCTTTGAAAGACATGTATCTAAGGAAAATGCTCTGCCAGAATTCTTCCCAGGACCATTTACCTCCCAGGACCCAGTAACTCAGCTGCATTTAGATTCATCTGTGATTAACTAGAAAGGCCTGAAACTGGTAGATTTACTGCTAATTAGTGGAATGAGGGCTTGGTGTTGATTTTTACTTTTTGTTTGATTGTTTTTTTTCCCAGAAAGTGTTTAGCCCTAACTTCCATATAACTGAGATATGAATTTTATGGGGGAAAATTACAGCAGCAACTCACACGGTGAATTTCATAGGGCAGTTATTTGGTGAAACATAGGTAAGGAAGAAAAGAGCTATTTTATAGAAACACAGAACATTAGAGAGTCTGCTGGAGAGCCATATTCATTGTGTTGCAATTGTCACCTCAGGATAGGCTGAGCTGAGGAAGGCTTTATGTGAAATCCCTGTCTGCTGTGTACACACAGACGTGTGAGTGTCACTGTGCAGACTGGCACAGGTTTTAGTGGCTGCCTCCCAGCAGCCAGGCCTAATGCCATCGAAAGGTGGGATTATAGTGGTGCTAATTGTGTTAGGATGCTGCAGGTACCCCTGTGTACTTGTGAGCCTAAAGCTCTAAAGGCTTACAAGAGCTAGCCTCATGGGAGTTGAGGTGTTAGGGATGAGAGACCTAACACCCCTGTTCTGCTGCAAGCCTTGGAGTGTAAATCCTCTGCACAGCGAGGCTGTCACACTGCAGGAACACCAGCAGGCTGTGGAGAAATAATTAAGTCATTTTTGTGATTACTTCCCTGTATTCACTAAAAAAATTTCTGGCCAGACTGGAACAACCTGAAGCCACCAAAGCAGGTTCATCTACTAACTGCAAAGAAAAGTTTTTATCACCAGGCTACATGGCCAGCACCAAATCTGTTAAACACCTGTTTAACCTAACCCACACTCACAGCTCAGGAACCTGCTGCTACATGCATGCTCCCTGTGACAGGAAACTTTTAGCAATGGAAGCAAGAACTGGATGCCCAGTGGCTTTTGGGAAGGGCTTAAGAATCTGCAGGGTAAGATAAATCAAATTAAGCATCGATGTATGATGTTCAACCATGAGATTAAGCACAGACGAAATGGTTGAAGCTCAGGCATATGCTTACAGAGCTTGGTGGTCAGCCCAAGCAGTAAGAAACCAACCAGGTCCTTTTTCTCATGCAGCTGTACAAGGAGAGAGAGGGGCAGGGGCTGCACTGGTGGTGCTGAAATCTCTCAGATGCCCTGAAAAAAGGAATGATGTTAAAAGTGGAATACTGAAAAGTCTATCTAGCAACACCTGAGCTGTCCACAACGCTCCTTTTAACAAAGTTCTACATGTTTCTGTGTCAAATACATGGAGCACCAGTTCAGAACACACAGATATGCTTGCGCTGCTATTTCTCTGTCTCATTTACTTATTTGGGGCATGCTTAGTCCTAATTAAACTGCACTGATGTGATGTTTAAACAATTTCTGTATGGGTTTGCCCACAGGGCTGCCAGTAAATCATCTCCTCCTCTTCAAATGAACAAAACAATTCAAGAGCTTTCATCAGAGAGACACATTTTAACTCTTTTAATGACAGAATAATGAATATTTTATAACTGCAGTTTTTAAATGAATTATTTTTATTGATGTTGGGGTTGTCCTGTAACAGCTCACATTCAAAGCTGCTAGGATTGTAATTAGTTATTCTTCTTACTATTTGGTACTTTTTCTGATCCCTTTCATAGGTGCAATTTTCTCATAGTTTAATATCCTTGAAGCTGAATACACCAATCATTAAAATGACTCAGTAGTAACCCAAATACATCTGCCTGATCAAAAATACAGCCTAGCAATTTCTGAATCATATAAAAGATGTTACATCAGATGTGTATTTGCATCTTTGAACATACTTTTAAAGGACATCTTACAATAGAATCAGCAAACTTACACTTGGAATATCATGTTTGAGCCCTGTCAGTACTCGTGGAATTGTAGCTGTATGCTACAAAATTAAATATATATATATCTAATTTTATAATGTTAAAGCACAGAAAAGATTTTGTACTGAACAACAGCAGAGTTAACCATCAGGAAAGAAATGTATGTTCTCTATAAATCTGTTCAGTCTGGGAAATGGGTGAGGCCTAGATGCTGACTCTTTAAGTTTAGGAATACTGTGTGCCAACAAATTTGCCAGAAGGACAGAGAAACATTTGTCAGTAGAGTGCTGAATGCTGTGGCACTGAGACCATTGGGCAAGTCCTCAGCTGCACTGAAAAGCCAAATGTAGCCCCTAGCATATAAAAGAATTTCTACTAAGAGCCTTCAGGTTTTAGGACAGCCTTATTTGTTCAGAACAGTGACATGCAATTCCTGAGCTTTGGTGTGGCTACTCAGGCAGAGGTTCCCACTGCCACATCTGCCCAGGTGGGACAGCAGTTAAGCCTTGTGCTTCCCTTCCACTTCTCTGTGTCCCACTCTTTGTGGGCTATCTCACTACATCCTGTTTCCCATCAAGACACATAGGTAGGTAGACTGTTCTGAAATGTAAAAGGCAAACAAACAAACCAACCCAGAATTATTCAAAGATGTTAAAAAAAGGTCACAGAGTTTCTGAATGAGGATTTTGTTACAGTGAAGGCCAACAGAAAGCCTGTGCAGCATACAAATCCCCAGGAAGAAAGCTGCTTCTTGGCGCTAATATTCAGCATGCCCAGCTTTGTTATTCTGGGTACCTCAGGGAGTATCCTGTGGCTATGCTTTTTATCTTATTTGAACAACAATAACAGGCCACAAGGGAGACTCTCAACGTGCCTGGTCACATACCTCCATGGTGCTCCAGAATTGATCTGTATGTACAAATAGTGACTCAGGAACAGGAGTGTTTAACTGTTCATCTTAAACACTCTTTGCATGAGCAGCTTGAACCAACTGAGCGGTCTAAACTGCAAATACCCACACCCAGCACCTAAATTACCTGTTGGTTTAATACCACCTGGGTAAGGGAAAAAATATTGGCCTGTGGCCTAAGATCTTAATTTTAAAAGAGCTCTTTACTATTTTATCTGTGTCTATCCAGGAGAGTAATTGCAGAATTCCACATAATAATCCTTCCTCAGTAACTGCTTAAATGTAGAGCCTACAGAGTACCAGTGAAGGCAGATCCTTAAGCTAAAGCAATAAAAATTAGGATGAGAGGGCACTACACACTTTATAAAATGCAGATCCTAACTGTAAAGATCAGCAGGATAAAAGCTTTCCAGTTCCCAGCTTTGATCAAGCACACAGTAACTGCAGGCAAACAGGCTAAGTACAAGCTAAGGGTCAGTACAAACACTGTGTGCACAGATGATGCAAAGCAGCAGCCCAACACAAGTATTATTAAGATGTTTTCTCTGCAGGACTGTTTCTTCACTGCATACCAAAGTACCAATCAGCAGTGTGCTCCTGAAGGCAGCCTTTGCACTGTCAGCATCAGAACCGATGGCCAAGTCCCGTCCTGTGCTTGGCAAGAAGCTGACATCAAGGGTCAGGATGAACAAACACAGCTGGGAGCAGGGCTTGAAAACTGCACAGCAGCCTCCTCACTCAAGGCAATGGAAACCCCTGGGCTTGGTTCCTTTTCTTTCCCAGGAAGTTACTGTTGCTTTCAGTGCCAAAGCCAAGCTATCAAACTATCCTGAGCACGCTGTGTGGATGTGACTCACCCTTTGGGACTGTGCTACAGGCACTGAAGAGGCAGCAGGACACTGATGCTATTAGCTGTGACATGGTACAATCCCAACTGCTATCTTAGACTTCCAAGAGAGAAAAGACAGTTTATGCCACACCTGAAGTCCAAAGGATCCTGTGAGAAAAGGATGTGGCACATGAAAGTAATACCAAGAGGGTAATTGCTATCGAAGGGTGCCCAAAATGGGATGTGAGAAAGGGTCACCCAGAGGTTCGGCCTCAGCACACAGACATGGTTACTAAATGCCACTGGAGCAGCACTGCTTCGCTGGCCAGCAGGACACCTATGGGGCCCACACTAAACCTACTGACGTTAGCACCATCTGTTGGAAATCACTACACTAGAGTGGCTGTCAGAGGATAACTACAATTAAACAAGTTACTAAAACATGCTGCTCGGTTTGACCTTGAGCAGTCAGATTTCTAATGCCTAGCAAGCCACCAGTCACAAGGAGCCACGGAAGCACAAGGTTGGTGTCTCTCTGGCAGGAAGAGTTGGAAGCAAGCACCTTGCTTTCCCAGTCTCTTGGACTTCAACACCCAGCCTGCAATGAGCTGCTAATAATCATACACCATGCCAGCAGGGGCTCGCACCTATTTACATATAAGTACTTCTGACTGCACTTGGCTACCAACAATGGTTCATTTAATTTATTGTCCTTTGGCAAGTGAATAGTCATTGTTTTTCTGGCACTTTTAACCTTAGTGAACCCTTGGGGAAATGAAAATTAGATTGGAAGAAAATTACTAGTGGTGGAGAGCAGTAAGAAAGTGACAGTAGTATATATAAACCTCAGGCAGCAGTGGAATAAAGTGTCAGATTACTGTATGCTGTCTTCTGAAGCTCAATATTACCTTCGTGATTAACACTTCTGTAATTTTTTCCTAGTAATTCTTCTTGCTTTGGGGACTTCTGCACCTAACTTCACGTTTCTCAGCTGGGCAGAGGGATTACCTGTTTAGCATTTTAAAATCTATCAGAATTCATTAGGCTGACCCAGCCGTGTGTGACCAGCAGCAGCTAAGCAAGGTGACAGCTACTGACCACTAATGGCTGAATATTAGAGTACGATTCTTTGAGGGTGGCTCCCACACCGCATGTATGATAGTACATTGGAAGAGCTGCACTGCAGCCCCCGGGGCTAGTGAGAAAGGGCTGGCGAGCTCGTTTTCCTCTCACAACACAAACAGCTGTCTCCTGGCTTTCTCTCCAAATGCAGAGGGTTCAGCTGAGCCCACACATGGTGCCTGCTGACAGTGGGATGCCGTAATAGGAGCCGACGCTTCTGGCGTTAGCTGGGAGGGTCAGTCTCTGCCAACCCTCAGAGCCCAAGGTTGTCTACACTGAAAGAGTGAGCACTGGGAAAACCAAACAACACAGGAGAGCTGACGGGAGAAATGCCCCAGCAGCCAAAGGCAAGCAGCATGGCTGAAGGTGCAGCCGTGGGTGAGCTGCACCCTCACAACAACCACAGCAGCCGAGATGAGCAGCAGAGGCAGCTGCACAATGCATTTCTATGGATTTTTTCATTGCTCCTGGGTTCCTAGAAATTCTAGATGGGCAGGTTCCCAGGGCAGCATATTGCAACACACACTAGCTTGGACAACAGTAAAATCAGTCACAGAGGTGGACTACTAACACATTGAGTATCTGATTTCTGTTCTAGGCTGGTGACATTGCTGGGTTTATATTTGAGCTTCTTTTGCACTGTGCAGAAACCAAGAGTGATCCGAGCACCCAAAGCTGTAACCTTCATACCGAATGATCAGTGTAGTGCAAAATATGATCTGAAATTAAGGAAACCAGAAGTCCTTCAGACACCAAAGTGGCTGTAAATGCTTTCTCAGCAGTCTTCCTTCAAAAGGGAAAGTTGTGTCCAGTTCATCCCTTATATAATCCACCTGTGTACCTGCCTAAGTAGCTAAAGTCCAACAGAATCTATTTCTGCTGTTAAAATACTGCACAGTGTCAGCTGTCTGAGAGGATAATGCTTAGATTTTATTAGGGCTCACTTATAGCTGCAAACTAATAATCAATATTGCTCATGGCAGAGCAGCTAGGAAAAAATCTGCACCTTAACAAAACTACTGTGTGCAGGCTGCACTGTGTGCTGAAGACAAGCCCAAAGACATCTATTACTCCATGGCTGAAACACATGTACTGGTGTCTGCAGTACTATCAGTGCTGTTCATTTGAAAGGAGATTTTTCAAAGAGAAAGTAGGGAAAAAACATTTCCAGATAAATGCTGGCTCTGAACCTTTCCACAGATTTGTGTGCTGCTACCTGCACAGTCCACGAGGCAGAAAAAATGCTCTAATAAGATGCCAGGATGATACTGCTTGTGAGCTTCTGATGGCCAAACCAGCTTCTGAGTGTGTGGGGCAGGTTCAAAGGGCCCTTTTAGGATCCTTTGTGCTCTCCAATTGTGCACTACTCTGATGCACTTTGCAGTAACCTCATTGTGTCAGAGTGTGCTGGGAGTTCTCAGCTTCTCTGACCCCCCTCTGAGGAAACAAAGCAAAGCCATGTAGAAGTAACCACTAAGGCTGTGAGGCTGGCTGCTGCTTTAGCAGAGTTTTAGCCTTTACTGTGCTATTGCTACAACAGATACTTGGGGAAGAAGTGGTGGGTGCTGCTGACAGCTTGTGTGTACATGGAACTGCTGCACCATTGTTCTCTGGGATTAAATTTTAAAAAACCCACAGTGGATGGGTTCAGATAGGAAGAAAGTTGGAGGTAGTTGTCTGGCACTTCTATAAAGTTCTGTTGCCCAAGACAGACTTTCTGAGAAGGACAATGTGCCACAGACATGGAACTTAGCTGTGGCCTTAACGTGCAGACCCTGGCATTTTCCTGGTACTGTGACTGGAGGAAACTTTGCAGTTCTTGCTTCTTGTGGTGGTTGTTGGAAGTTCCCTGCCAGGGAATTTCTCTGCCATCTATTTCTCACAAAATGTGTTGTGGTTCTGCCCAAAGCTTTTAATCTTGTCCTATATTTACAAATCACCTGACACTATATGCTAATGATCTCTTGTTGAACTGAACCAATGTGCTTAGTTCAAGACCAGCAAGTACACGAACATAAACCCACAGGTATAGCAGGCAATGTGCTACTTCACACAGCTGAGCTGGTGTACTGAACTAACTTTAAAAGATTCATCTCCTTTTAAAAATGCTGTACTAGTACATGGTGCCCTTTCCAAAGCCATTTCGAAAGTCTGGGCTCTAGCTGGGGGCAGGGGAATAAATTAATTCTCAATCTTTTCCAAAAATTTAGGCTGTACATTAAAAGTTGATATTCCTCCCAGAAAAGAAACTGTAAAACTGCTAAACTCTTGCAGCTTTGGACCAGTCCCTGTTTGAAAAGAAACTTTGGAGTCCAAGCCTACTGAAGCCTGCTGTCCTAGAGGGCTCAGTCACTCTTGAAAATGGGAAAAAAGCTTCTATCCAACCTAGAAATTTTCTAAAGGTTTGCTATAATTGTGCTCAACATGTTCCATATTAAAGCCAGGGCAAAGCCAAACAGTAAAAGCAGGTTTCTTGTCATATGTCTGTTGTGAAATCACTAAGTATACTCCCTTGCTCTTCAGAGCTAGGTGCAGCTCAGCTGATGGTTGTGATTGCAGTCATTGCTTTTACCGGGAGAAGCAGTTACAGTCTGACAGCAGGGAAAGTGAATACATAATCATTTTCCATTTCAGGCCCAGCATAAGCATTGGGTTTGATCACATCAATTCCTTAGAAGGCAGTAGTCCTTTTGCCAGTTTGGCCTTGGTAAAAACAGTGTGAGCCACAGCAGCTTCCAAACAGATTTGCTACAAATTAGGATGTGAATGGAAAGAATCAAGCAGCAGACAGGGAGGATGCTGAGTCTGTGGCTATATTGCGACATGTATAGGACTATCAGGATTTGCACTCACTAGGAGACTGAGATGGGTATTCTCATGAGTGGGAGTTCTTGTGCAGGTCACAAATGTCCTACAGTTCATATCAGAGCAGTAAGTCTGGGCTGGTGCTCTGTGATGAAAGCTGTGTGTTTGCAGGCTCTAACACTGCTTGCAGCTTGTTATGCCAAGTGCAGCTCAGATCCTCCACAGAGCCTCTGCGCCCATATGAAACTGCTGGGCTTGAACTGATGTAGGAGGCTGTCTGCATTGTGCTTCACAGAAATTAGTTCTGGCAATAATTAAGTTTTCATAAGATGTGTTGAGGGTTAAATCTGAATTTCAGCTACAATACTGTGTAAAATACAGTGCATATTGAGGTGTATGGATTGCATTGCAGTAGTGAAGGGCAAGCTGGAGTAAGCTGGAGATACAATCTGCAGTCTGTTAGTTGTCAGTGACTTGATAAATCAGATTCTATAAGAGAGGCTTCCTGGTTTTTATTAATTCATTTTCCAAATATGGGACAGACAATGGAAGCTGCTTAAATGCCCCCTAAGGTCTTTGGCTGCAGGTATCTTTAAGCTTGACTTGCACACAACAGAATTCAGCATTGTCTTAGGAACTGAAATGTATCGGCCTTCAAATTAAGCTCTGGTGACAATGATTTGAGGAGCCTTGGAAGTTCTCTCACACCACTGAGAGGTGAATGGCAGGCAGGGAGACCCAGAGCTCTTCACAGCAACTGCATCCTCAGGAGCAGCTCTGCTGTGCATCCTGCCATGACACCAGGGCTGGACCAGATGTGATGGTGTTGAAACAGCTGACAACAGCACAACCTGGGTGGGAAGCAGGCAAGGGGAAAGGGGAGAGCTGCAGGCAGGTTCTGGGGAAGGCTGAACACAGAAGATTATACT
The DNA here is from genome assembly GCA_013399775.1 of Semnornis frantzii. Lineage (NCBI taxonomy): Eukaryota > Metazoa > Chordata > Aves > Piciformes > Ramphastidae > Semnornis > Semnornis frantzii. The sequence goes on from VWYK01110571.1 coordinate 119,893, forward strand.
GCTAAATGTGTTTTTATGACAGGTGAATAACGAGCTCTTGTTGGTGAGATGCTGCTCTTTAGACTTCAATATTTAAAAGGATTTATGAAGGTTTACTACTGGGGACTACCTGAATAGAGTCTACATGGGTCTGCACTCCATCAGCCCATCTCCTGATGTTGACCTTTTCCTCTTTCTCTTTCAAAGTAAGTTAAAATACAAAGTAATAGAACTCCCTATTTGCCTTCCACAGCCGGAGGAGTAATTAACTGTGGGAACAAGAGGCAAGAGGAGACCTCAGGCTTAAGCTATTTGATTGTAGAGAGAAGCAAAACTATTATCAGCACTAAGACAGAGAGATCAGCAGCCTCAATATGTGGGTATTAAAAATGCACACAGTATTGATCGACAGGTTTACCGTAATTATGTAGCAGAGGCTGATTCAGCCAACTGTGCTTTCAGACTTTCTGGGCGATGCATCTCCCAGCTCATGAAATATGGTCTGCTGCTATGAATACTGACTGACAGCTTCATTTTGAGTCATTTGCCACAGCAGACTGACATTTTATTAGAGCTCAGGAGAAGACATTTTGAAATTAATGGGTGAGAGTCTGTCTCGCTTTCAGCAGGCTTGGGATAAACTAATGAAGTTTATTACTGGTAAGACAGTGGGGGACCCTCTCAACACCACAGTAGCTTCAGACTTTCAGTAAATGAAAAATGGGGGGGAGTTGTGCACCTGAGTCTCACCTGTGCTTTTGAATGCTGCTTTATAATTACAGAAAGCACTTGTCAGGGTGAAAAGTTGAAAGAGAAGCATACAAGTGTTTCACCTCTGCTCTGATATGTCTGTCTTTAGATTTGTTTGCTCTCTCTTGTTCCATTCACTCTCTTTTTCCAGTCTCATTTCTCAACCAACCATTTTCTACCTTAACCTGTCAAGCTATCTGCTACCATTTCCATCAGTGGATCCAGGAGCTGTTGGCCTGCTAAGCAAGATAAGGTTTATCTCTATCATTCCCAGTTCCTACACTCTTCTTCCCAGCCTGTTCAGCAGTTCTCATGTCCAATTGTCTGATCTGATTTTGAGTCAGCATCAGAAGATGAATCACTGGGAGCAAAGGAGAGACAGGCTCGTATCCAATGCATTGGTCACCCACATGTCAGCTACAGCACCTCAAAAATCCTAGTGCAGGGAAAAGACTTGGGGTCCCACAGTCCTGGGCAGTAATTAGCAGGGATGGTATGCATCAGCCTCAAGAACCCAGGAGTTTCATTCCTATTTGTTTCACAGCCCTGTCTGCAGGTATTGCAATTCATTATGCTCTTCCTCTGTAAAGCCATCGACCAGACTCACCCCTAGCAGACATACATGGTCCTGAAGATGACAGCTGCTTCTCCGCACACTCGCCAGCTCCGGGGGGCTAACAGCGACACTGAAGCACATTGGTTTCTTCCATTGCAAGCAATTCCAAGGTACAGCTGGTCCCTGAACCAGACCCAGAGACCACTGAAATCAAAAGAAAAACTCTGCTTAGTGAGATGTGAGTCAGTCTCGCAAACAAAACTTTCCACAAAAGCTAGTGTAGGATTGACTCCCTCAGCAAAAAAGGCATCCCAAATCACATTTCTTATTAATCCTCCTTCCTTAGCCACATCCTGAATAGTTCCAGTTTCACTTCAATCTCCTCTTGCAAAGTTAAAACTTCCAGACATTTTAAAGACCCTCTTTGCCAAAAGATTACTGAAGAGACCAGAAGTTGTTTAGGGATCATTAATTAGACCAGGAGATGATTAATTTCTATTAAAAACTGGCCATCTGTGAGTGTTAATTTAGCAGCTAGTAGTTATTTTTCTCTGCTGGGACAGTGACAGAAAACAAGATGAGAAAAAAGGCAGAAGAAAAAATAAGAAGGGAAAAACAGTATGAAGCTTATCAGGAGAAAATGTTAATTACACTTGAAAGCCTTTAGTCACCTAAGCTTTGATTTACAATAGAAACAGAAACAGTCCAAAATACCTCTGCATTTTTAAAAACTGTGAGTAGAGTTCTGTTTGCCACTGCTCACTGTCGAGCACTTCTCATTCCTGCATCTTGTGTTGGCACTCGTCAGTGGGTATCTTGTGTATGTGCTCCAAGGAACACACAGCCAGAGGCGGCTGCAGGGCACTGGAAGGAGCACACAGCCAGAGGCGGCTGCAGCCCTGGCACTGGAAGGAGCACACAGCCAGAGGCGGCTGCAGCCCTGGCACTGGAAGGAGCACACAGCCAGAGGCGGCTGCAGCCCTGGCACTGGAAGGAGCACACAGCCAGAGGCGGCTGCAGCCCTGGCACTGGAAGGAGCACACACCCATGTGAAATGTGGGACTCCAAGCCATCGATGGCTGTTTAGCTCTCCCACCCGAGTCCTGTGTCCACCTCTAGACTCCTCTAGTCTCTAGAGGACTTTTAACCCTATAGTTTCCCAGCCTACAGAGGGCAAGGCTATGGCCATGCCTACAAAGCTGGCAGGAGCTGTAATGTGATCTGTTCTCCAGGCTGCATTTGCACAGAGCATAAACAACAAGAGGTCCTTCCTTTTAAAATGCTGTGTTCATTGGCAAGGAGCACTTGGTCTAAACGAGCAGCTGAACTGTTCTTAGATGATCCATACTTCAACTCCTAGGCAAGGAGAGGTCTCTGTCTTTGAAACTGGTAATTTGCTCTGTGAGTTTCTGGCCTGAACGTCCTGTGTAATACACTGCATGCTGCAAAGTTCCTGATTTTACAACTTTGTGTGATTGATTTTTTTTTTTTTTTACTTAAAAAAAATTACAGATTTAATAATAGGCAAAGGTAATGCTAAAATTATTTCACAAGCCAAAAAGCCCCCCAAATCCTAGTACATTTCTATTTAAAAGCAAGTTTCACACATTAAATTGTGTATTTCTTTGGGTTTTTAAATGGATGAGGGAAGTCAAAGCTCTTTTACTGTGGGTTTGAAGGCATCCATTAAATACTAGAGCAGTCTGGTTCTGTCTTTGTGACCCCTGTACAAGTCTTTTGGGGTGGTTTCAGCACGTGGAAGTTTAAGATCAGCAGGGATTAAATTATCAAATACTGTATGGCATGGCAAAGAGCTTTGCTTTGCAGTGGTTAGCTGTGTCAAGGACTAGATAGCATGCTGGGAATTCACTTGCAGAGGACCACATTTCATCAGTGCACTCACACTTTGCAGACCTCTGTGAAGCCCTGAAACCTCAGGCACTGCACACCTGGCTTGTTTGATGTCTCAACCTCAGATTTGCAATGCTAGAGACAACCTCAGTGCTGGATTTCTCTGTCAATAGTTGCAGCAAACCAAAAAGAAATTGCTCTCTAGCTGTGAATGCATTCCAATGGCTTTACTAAAACTCCTTGCTAGAGGAAATGCCTTCTGGCTTTGCAGACTCTCACATTTCTGGAGAACACTGATTTGTAAGCAGAACTTCCAGCTGAATGGCACAAGCCCTGGTGTGAACCTTGGTTTTTAATATTCAACATGCTTTCCACCCATTCTCCTTCCTCCTCTCTCAGCCCTTTTTAAGCACAAAAACTAATTCACATAGAAAAAAAAAAAAAAAAAAAAAAAAAAAAAAAAAAAAAAAAAAAAAAAGCTGCAGTATGCCTGCATAAGACAGAACCTCAGTGCTATTAGCAAAACTTTCCACTGGAACCTGCTGGAACCTGCTCGGCTTCCACCTTCACCCAACTGAGTCCACCTAAATCCAGAGCTTGAGCAAAACCAGGCACCTCTGCTTGAGCAGAGAAGAGCTGCAGAATAGGGCACAGGCCCACACAGAGCTGGGAGACTGCAGCTGTTTGGAATAGTCCTCCAGAGAGCACTTTCTTCTGCAAAGAAGAGGGGAAGCAGTTATGGGTCCTGGGCAGAGGTGCAGAGGGGAAAAGGAATAATGCCTGGCTTGTGCTTCAGGTGACTGCCACAGAGAGGAGAGGTGCTGGTTCCACAGCCCTGCAGCAGTGAGTGTCACACCAGGTGTACACTGAGCAGCCCCATACAAGCACTGTGCTAACTGCACAAGCAGAGCTCTCCACCAGCTGCAGGTCTGAGCCAGTCCATCACCTCCACTGCACAGTGGACATCACTTCATTGTTGCTGTGGGTTTCATTAACTGCCCCAGACACAAATGCTCCTTGTTTGTGTTAACACTGCCACCAACCCTCCCTGAGGGAATAAAGGGAGGTCTCAGCATCATATGTCTATCTGGCTCAGTCATCTAGTCTGGGAAGAGCTGCTGGGCCCCAGAAAGCTATTGTCCATTTGATGGGTGTGTGTGACAGCCTTGGAAATGGATATTTCTGTGGCAATGAGCAGAAGCCATTGCATGGGTGCAGAGTGAAACCAAAGCCCTTTCTGCTGCAGGCTGCTGCCAGGATTTTGCATGAAATATTAAAAATAAGCCTTCGTGCCTGGAGTCCTTACTGGGTCACCTCAGCCTTCAGCTCTCCTGCCAGCTCAGACCTCTCCTTGGGGTGTAATTAAATAAGGGCAAAATGGTATGAACTTGCTAATGGCTTTGCATTGCCCAGAAGGAAATTGCTGAATTACCCTGGGATGCCTGCTTTGATTAGGAATTGCACTTGCTTGATTGAGGCACTTCGTCTGGCAGTCAGGCTAACAGTATATAAGCAGTGGAACTGAACAGTATTAAAGGGAAACCACCTCAGAATATGCTCTTGCAAAGAAGATTAGTGAAGGTTAAAAGGATCATAGACTATATAGCCACATCCTTTCTGAAAGGCCTTCAGAGTGTGATTTCGATCCAGCTGGTGTTCTCAGCTGAGCTGAGAGCAGTTCTGTGGAGGTACATCAGCACAGCTCGGATCACAGACCCAGTTTTCAGGGACAGAAGTTAACAGTTTGTTCCATCAACATAGTTGGAGATATGCAGTGAGGCTACTTTCTCAGTCAAACTCTAAATATTTAAAACTTAGTAGAAAAATCTCTCCTTGGGCAAGATTATTCCACCTCTGCCTGTTGTAGGATTTCCTTTATCATCTTTTAAAGGCAAGACTGGCTACTCTCACCTATATACTTCCTACTATTTACTTTGAGAAGAGGAAGGAACAAAGGAACAAACCTAGAAATTATATTCTTGAAATTCTTAAAATCATAGAATGGTTTCTGTTGGAAGGGACCTTCAAGATCATCCAGTTCCAACCCCCTGCCATGGGCAGGGACACCTCCCACTAGCCCAGGTTGCTCAAGGCCTCATCCGGCTGGGCCCTGAACACTTGCAGAGAGAGAACACCCACAGCCTCCCTGGGCAACCTGTGCCAGTGCCTCCCCACCCTCACTGGAAAGAATTCCTTCCTAATCTCCAGTTTAACTCTGTCCTCTTCCAGGTTAAAGCCATTGCCCCTCATCCCATCATAAATAAAAACTTACAGTAAGTCCCTCCCCAGAGCCCCCTTGCGGGCTTGAGGTTGCCCCCTTGAGGTACTGAAGGCTGCTATAAGGTCTTTCTGCAGCTTTCTTTTCTCTAGGCTGAAATTCATTTGCTTTCTCAACATACTTACTGCCCTATGTGACCAGATGCTGGACTACATCCCTACTCAGACCAATGAAGACCTGTACTTTCAGTTGCAATCAGGAGAGCCCCTGGTCACCTCCCATCTAATCTCAGTATCTTAGGCACACAGCATCCCCACCCTTCTCATACCAAGTTTCACTGCTTGTTTCCACTGTGAAAAGCACTGCCAGGTACTGACCCCTTTAAGTTGCTCTTGTCCTTAACCTGCACGTGGCTTGTAAGGACTGTTTAGCAGTAGCAGCTGCTCTCCAGAGCCCTGCACTCCTGCAGTGCTGCTATAGCAGCACTGGATCCTCAGCCAGCTGGTTCCTTCCTCACACTGGACAGCTTTGCCGTCCCTTCTTCTGCCAGTCACAAGAGGTTTTCCAGGCTGTTAATGGTGGAATTTGGTAATCAAGTGCATGTTCTTTGATTCTGAACAGGCAATTAGACTTGCTCATTTAGTTTTTAGGGCTTTAACTGCCTGACTTGACACTAATGTGACTTAACCAGCATCCCACCCTGCTATGCCACTACCATTAGTGCCAGTGCAATGTGCACAATAATTATGATATATCCTATCGCTGGCAGCTCATCTCCATAGCATTCACCTTTTCTTCCCAAGTTAGTCTGATAGTGGGATCACACATTCCTTAATTAACACCTTCTTTCTGTGGTTACTCATGAGTCTGCTGATACCACTGCCTCTGTTCTAATAAGGTCTTGTGGGTATATCCAACTCCAAGAGTCCACCTCAATTAAGAGACAGATGTCACTGACTCTCTTCCATTTGACACTTATGTGATCTCCCAGCTCTACCAAAGAGCCACAGGACAGGTGAAATAGGCCCTTGGAATAAACACATAGTAATGACTGCAAGTGTTCCCTGTTGAGCATCGAGACGTGGCGATGGATCTATGTCAGCCAGAATCACTTGCAGTGTTAATGCTTCTCCAAAAGCATACAAGTTGGGCATGTGCTGAAGTCACAGACCTGCAGCCAAGCTGCCTTGGCTGTGGGACTGTGGGCAGTCAGGACTGTGAGCAGAAAAGAGATTTCAAACTCCCAGGGAGCTGATACATCAGCAGGGGCACTCGCTCCCTCTTCCCTTTGCAGCTCTTGGCCATGGACATGACTGTGTGCATGGATGGAGGAGAAGGGAAGCAGTGGGGGAGGCAGAGGAGAGAAAACAGGTGAGATAACCTTGGCTGAGACACATAATTATCCAGCATTCTCAAAAGTGCTGACTTATAATAAAGCAGCTTTGGCAAAGCCTCCAGTACCTCCCAGGCTACTCCAGCTCACTCCACTCCAGGCATGGGTCACCATCAGGAAACACTTGCGGCATGTCTGTACCAGGAGAGGAAGGCAGCAGTGGAGGTTTGCTGGCAGTCCCCTGACGAGGGCCTGGCCCCAGCTCTAGCACTGGAGAGTCCAGGCCCTGCCCCACGGGGCTGAGCAGAGCTGTCCGCCAAGGCAGCTGCAGACGCAGCGGAACGCTCCAGCCCCGCACGTTAACAGCGCTCTGCCTCTCCAGGCCGTTAGTCACTTTTATGTCGCTGCAGCAAGAGCACAATCTGGAGTCATAGTTTATCCTGCGCTCGTGCTCTGTGTTTGGGGAGAATGGGTAATTGGCTTTATATGAAGTCTCATTTATACTGTCAGCCAGCTGCTTTATCAGCCACTACACCCTCTTGTTCCCCTCTCTGCACACTGATAAATTTTACTTTTGACCCTAGCTCAGGCAGTGCTCATGAGACACATTCTCTTGTGTCATATCTCCCTTGAGTGCTTTCTTTCACCAAGTTCAGCATAGCATGTGATGGTCTGACAAAAGAAAGATGAGAGCCTCAGTAACAATCCACTGTTTGTGTTTTCATCAAATCACATCTGGGTTACTGTTACTCATTCTCCATAGCTGCAGAACTGCAGCCTCTGAACTTTGCTATTCATAAACAGTGATTGAAGCACCACCTAGAATCTGAATTTCCCCTTTGCAATGTCTCTGTGAACCACTGTGGTGCACACAGGTGCCCTGTGCAGAACATCCACATATAAATCCCCCTGGCCACCTCTCTCCCACCTGCATTGCCCTTCACTTGGATATGAACTGCAGAGCAGACCTGACAGTTGCATAAAGCCGTAAGGAGCCCCTAGATACTAGAAATCAGAGCAGTCAGTTCAGACTGCTAAACTCCTGGTACTTGTGGCCTAACTGAGCTTAGAAAACATCTGCCTCAGGTGTACCTCCTGCCTCTGCTGGCTCTAGTCAGTCCTCTTGTTTTCACAGTGTTCTTTTTCCCCCAGCAGCTCCACACAAACACTGAGGTGAGGTGTGGGTGGGTGGTTTATTTTTTCCCTGAAGTAAAATATTAGGAAAAGCTCCAGTTATTAATTTGATGAAAGAGGTGCTAGGAATTACAGCAAATGACAACATCAATCCATGTAAGAGGAGTGCATTAGTTTTGCTGCAAAGATGGTCAGGCAGTGCAGAGCTTGCATCTTCCACAGCATTCTCTTAGTCCCACAGTTCTCTTCTGTTGGCAGCAGCACCTCTTTCCCCTGCTCTTATTTCAGCTCTTTCTCACCTCTTGTATTGCTCTCAGGAGGGAGGACAGGCAGTCACCCCAAGTCTTCACAGGATATCTGCTTGTCTAAGTAATGAGCACTAAATATCTATTTGCAAAAAAGGATGTGAATGGTGACACAAACCAGTGTACAGATTTGAAAAGTAAGCAGTTTTTAGCCTGAAAAGAGAAAGGATCTATGAAAACTTTTCTTCTGGTGCAAAACAAACAGAACTTGGAGAGCAGTCTGTAATCTCCTTAGTTTGTTTGGGAAGGATAAATTTATTTTGCCCACTTTAATTCTCACAAGGTCAGAAGTCTCATTCCAAAGAAAAGCTGATTGTTTCAAGCTCAAGAGATTCTGTAAAAGCAGTGGAAATAGAGTTTTAAAATTACTTATGTCAGAGCAGGGGAAGAAAGGAAAAAGGAAAAAAGGAGGGGGGGTGGGGAAGGAATTAAAAAGAACAAAGAAGAAAAATAAATAGTCATAAACCAAAGAGCAAAAAGGGAGCAAAAAGTGGAACGGAAACCAGCATGATCCTTAGTAACGGAGGCGCAGATGCAGGGCAAGTAAAGGACGCTGGAATGACGCTCTGCTGCTATACCCCCACACTGGGTTGGCTGGTTAAAGTATCAGCCAAGGAACAACTCCTGACATGCCTCTACACCGGTACTAGGGTGACATAGGAAACCCAAACATTCCACGTGGGTTTCTGTGGGATTAAGACCTGGCACACATTCCTCATCTCCTTGTCAAACACTAAGTTTTTGCTGAAATCCTTCAATATTTATGATAGGTCCAAAGAGGTCACTCTGGGATAGGTTTCTGGCACCAGCAATGCTGCAGCACCTCTATAGAAATGTCTGGTCAGAACGATTCTCTCCTGACAGATCTGCCACCAAAGCAAGCCATCACGAAGGGAGCCGGTAAACTACTTATCCCCAGGAGGAGGTCTCTCCAGCAGTTCAGCTTTACATCTACGAGACGCAGGTGCACAGTAAGTCAGCACAGGTCAGGCCCTGTCCTGCACCATCCAAGCCACAGACACCCTGCAGCTGCAGTCAGCTGGGCACAAGATGGACCTCAAAGCAAGTGCACCTGAAACTTACCACTCCCCCTCCAAGTCTATAGAAGAAGCTGTGACTGAAATGGGCACATGGAGAGGTGATAATGGGAACATCCTACCTCAAGGCTCTGCCGTATCTCTTTCCAGCTGTGATGTTCAATCAGCTTTTCTGTGCAGTCTTAAACACTGTTTTTAACTCTGTGATGGTTGATTTTAAACCCTACAGGAGAAGAGCCAAGACTCCTCCAGATGCACTTTATGATAGTCCAATGCATGTGATAATTCCTGGGCCTAAGCATACCCTGCAAGCATCATCACCAACATCTTTCAAAACCCAAAGAGCAGCTTCAGGAAATACTACAAAATTGCAAGAAAAAGTATTACCTGGCTGCTGCCAAAAGCCTGAGCAAGGCAGAGAAACCACTCAGGCTTTAACTGCCACAATTGCTGCATCTGAAAATCTCTACCCCTGGTCAAATGATTCACACCCAGCTGAACTGGGTTCACTGGTGTAAGAGGCATTATCTGGATGCCGGATAAGAAGGAGGATTAAATATTTTTTTTTATTATTATCCATAAGAAAAGCCAAGGCCAATAACCAGCAACAAACACCCAGAAGCCTTCCTGGGGTAAGTGCTAGCTTGGGAAGGTATTAAGAAGGCAGCAAAATGCAATAGCACCGCACAGAGGCTGCAGAGAGATTGCTTTTTGGAGCATCATGTCCCAGGCAGTTACAGATCACAGACCACATATGACCCTATAGGTCACAGCAGCCTCTGACAGAACCACTTTCCAGGCAAGTTATCAATAACACTCACAGGCAAATCTACCCATGAGGACATTTCCCAGCTCAACCACGTTATGGCAAATAATTTTCAACCCTTTCACAACAAAATAAATTTCTCCTTTGACAGCTGCCTCTATAAGACTCACAGGCAGAAAGCCAGGCTGTAGCCACAATGTTGGTGCATACATGCATGTTACCCTCAGCATCCAATGCTTGTTCTCAAATTCCACCTGCCTTCCCTTGGCTGACCATTAATGTCTCATTCTGGCATAGGCCTATTTATTTCAAGCCCTTCTATTTCCTAGCTAAAGCTTTTCATTCAAAAAGCAACAGAAGTTTGATAAAGGCACAACTCCCCAAACACAAACTGCTAACCATGCATACAATGTCTTCTTCTCTTAATAACAGCACGGCCCTTTGCATCAATAAAACAGTGAATCGTCTGCCTGCTTAATGAAAGGGCAATGTATTAAGTGTATTCTCCAATGTTACAAAGCTTTTCCTTTCTGTCAGAAGAGCTCCCTTTCCACTTGATGTTTTAATAAAACATGGCAAGAGGCACCAAAACCAGTGGAGCTGCACACTGTGATGTTGGGCTGTGGGTTGATGACTGTTCCATCAACCCCTGCTCCCAAAAGCAGGGAGACAAAGATCTGTGATCAAAACCCCTTCCTTAGCTGCATCTGGCAGGACAAAAGGCTCCACGTCCCTCCCTTCTGGCACCCTCAGGTCTCTGCTTTGCAGACAGCTGAGAGGCAGCTCAGCAGTTCCTGACGGTGTCCTTACACCCTCTTGTCCCCGCGTTGCAGCCAGCCAGACACACACTGCACTGCAGTGAGGTGGCACAGGGACTGGCTGCCCTTGCTGACTCAGCACCAGTCAGGTGAGTGCCTCGTGTTCCCAAAACCTTTCACCCCCCAGCAGGTATTTTGGAGCCTCGCTTGTCCTGCAAGCACTGCACTTCTCCAAGCCTCCTGAAACCCCACCAAAGCCCCTCAGAAGTTTTAACAGTCACAAGAGACATTCCTGCTTACTAAGAAATTGTGATAAATAAAAGGACCTCCCAAGCTTCTCCTCTCCTTATAAGCTGCTCTTTTCCAAGACTGCTGCCTGCAAAAGGGTTTAACATCTGGGAGCAGAGCTGTGAAACCTGCCTTCCAAGCTGCATCAGAACAAAATAAAACTGAAGCTCGAGGTGCAAGTACAGCTTTGTCATAGAAAATGGCACTGCTTACTGTGCTCTCAGGGGAGTGCTGGTACACGTGGGGACCTTCAGAAGAATTCTTCCTGTGTGCAGAGCGAGAGGGCAGCATCTGCTTCAGAACTGGTTAACTGTAGTTAAAACTTTACATTTGTTAAAGACATTATTTATCTTTTTTCTTTTTAATTGTGCTTTGACCTAAAATAAACATTGCTTGGTGATTGGAAATGTGTTTGCCTGTTGAGGCTAAACCAGCTCCATCCAAGTAGGTCATTTTCATTGTGCCATATTTACCCCTGTCACGGCAATTCATTTGCCAGTACAGGGCATCTCAGCTGGTAAGTTTTACCTGAAGTTCTATGATGTTTGGGGCAGTTGAGGCTTTGGTGGCCCACACTGATGTAATTATTTGAGAAATTCAGTTCCTTCCTTCCCACTTTTTTAGCCCTCAGGGATGTTGAGGAAAGGTCACAACTAAAACTCACATGCAAAGTAAATGTTCAGAAGCAGAAAGTCCTGTCACAAGCAAGTGACTGCTAATCACAGTCTGCGACAGCCCCCACTCACACACTGGGTTTCACCTTCACAGAGCTGCAGAAACCAGAGGCTGCTGAGTGCTAGAACAAGGAGTGCCAATGTCCATTTGGAGTGCCAATGTCCATTTAGTGAAGCTGACTCTAAGTGAGTCTTGGAACATGCAGGGCTGAAGACTCAACTGTCCCTTCACTTTCTTTTTGCCTTTAAAAGTAACTGAAGGCTTTCTTCTATGTTTGACAAAGGTCAGACCCTCTGGAAATCAACTCCCCAGAGGAGATACCCTTTCCAAATACTGGTCTATATGACAGCTTTGAACTCACTTATGTAAGTCAGGTCTTCTATGATGAAAGATCAACATTTGTTGCTCTTTGGGATTTCTATGCCAGAAAACTTCACCCAGAGGCTCTCAAAGAGTCTTCCATTTTTCTGGCCACTCAACCTTTTCAATTTCATTACATTCCATTTTTCACCTCTCAATCACGGTTAATTCTTCACAAATGTCTAAAAACAATTTAAAAATGAGGTAAACAATCCTTAAAATAAGCAGTGTGCAAACGAAGGACCCTTTTCACCCTCTTCACTAGGTGATTCTGGGTAGCACACACAGCCCTGCTCCGGTCTTATTCAGTAGAAACAGAGATGGCAATCACCCAGAATTTCCTTACAGAAGAGAAACATCTACCTGCAGCTTCCTTCTACCCAGCAATTATAATGAAGACATGCTGACTCAGCTAAGTTCTCAGGCCAGTGATTGCCAATGAACTACCATTTTGTCCTGTCCCATGCATAGAGAGCACAGGCCAAGTGGAAGAAGGGTGGAAGCATCGCTGCTGTAGCTGGTAGCAGGAGTGGCTGTGATTTCAGGAGCGTGTGCCTCATCAGCTGGCATGCATCTCAAAACACACTTGTGAAAGGGTGACCTTCACAACGCTCAGGCAAATGGCCTTGCAAGCCACAGCTTTTCAGACCCCAGCAGTATCTTCCAATTGTGTTGAGGGCCATTTCTCTGCCCAAACCCCAGAGACCTGTGATTGTGCACTACTCTGAAGGTAGCAGCTGCTGCTGCATCTTGCCAGGCAATTATTTTTCCCTTTTACGTTAAAAATAGGATATGAATTTTTCCTACACCTTCTAGTACAATTTCAATAACATGCTTCTTACCACGTGGAATGCAGTCTCCTGTGACAGGCTCATTAGTCTGCCAGCAAGTTCAGAACAGTGGAGCATGTGTTGCTTTTCTCTGCAGATGCTTCAAAAGTAAGCAACAGGAGCCCAAATCCTGATCCCAGTGTGCATCTTAAATTAGCTAAAGAAATTCTGCTCAAGCCCAGAAGCTCTTGTACAGCCTCTGTTCCAGCACATTGCAGCAGATCAGTAATTTCCTCACATTTTTTGCTCCTTTGCAGAGGAGGCCAAGAGAAAAAAAACAGCAGAGGCTCAGAACAGCTCAGCAGCTCTCATGCTTGCCCTGCTCAGCACCCACCCGTGGCAGCGGTCCCTGTGCTGCTTCCCGCCCCAGCTTCCGCAGCCCCCCAGCAGAAGGGCCTCTTTGCATTCAAACTGTGGAACACTTTGCCACTGAACTAGAGCTACTTTTTTATCTCCTAAAAAAACTACAAGGTGAATGGCTGCAGCTGTATGATGATAGCAAGCAGGCTAAAGACACAAGCTGACTTGAAGGCTATCAGAAAAAGCATATGCAAACCAAGAACGCTATGAGAGAAAGGGGTTTGATAATGTCCTTATTTATGTCAGTAAAACTCATGCAAAGAATCACTGCCTGGGCACAGGCAGCATTTCAACAGGTCAGAGATGCAGCTTGCCTGAGAGGCCTCACAGGCACAGCCTATGTTTGCCACAAAAATAGCCAGCATGGTTAACTTCTGTGCTCACTAAGCAGAGGCCCATGGCTTCTCACACATTGCCTTTAATATTAAATATAGACTAGTTTCGTTCTGACTTCCTCCACAAGCTATTCTATTTAGAAGGTATTTTTTAGACTTTTAATTTAATCATATGTAAAGTGTTTGCCAATTGATATTCTAGCCCTACAATGCTATACTTTTAGATCAGAACTTTAAACAGTTCCAAGAAATGTTTATCCTACCAATGAAGAGTTTAAGCAATGCAAAATTTATTTTTATCTTCCTGGTGTAATGAGGGCTGATAAAGGGGATGCTAACCATTTTCACTTTAATTACAGATACTGCATTACAAATGCAGCTGCATCTTCCACTTTTCAGGGTTCCTAGGTCTCCCCTTGTACCTGTAACCCAGACATTGCAGCCTGCTTTATGTTGCTTCAAGCCAACCTTATAAAACTAAACTTTCATGCTTTCTTTTCTTATGTAAACTCCAATCACTCAAGCAAAATTGTTCGATTTTAGTTTCTTCTCCATCACTTGCTGTATTCTGATAAAGCCTATTGAGCTCAGGTTCCGTAACTAGGACACATTCTCTAACCTCACAAAGCTGATTTTCTCAGGTTTTTTCCAATTGAAAAGAAAAATTCTATTTTAAACACTGGTTTCAGGAAGCTTAAATATGGGTATATTACCCGACAAGAATAACCTATAGCTTAACAGTTTTATGTGGAATAAATTCTGTGAAAACATCCCTTCACTTTTGTTACAAGCCTAGCATTTAGTGTTTCTGTTTGCCCTGGTTTCTTCCAAACAGCCAAGACTGAAATGCCATCAGCATGGCTAAGGACAATTTATGCTAGAGTCTGGTGGGACTGGCAAGACACAGTTTGTTTAAAGAGCACAAACTGCAGTTGTTCTCTACAATAATTTCTTTCAACGATGCACATTAAACGACTGGAAAGAGATAGCCTCAGCCATAGCAGTTTCATTTAAAACACAGACTAACACATAAACAAAGAGAATGAAAAGCACCAGCACGGATTTATGGGACCAGCCTGGTCTGTGTTGCAAGTGTGGTCTTGATGCTCGTTCTGAGAAAAGCAAAAGGGACTAAAACTATTTGGCATGTAGCTCTGGAAATGCATCCATGCAGTGCACACTGCAGGCGTAACAAGGGACGGTGTTCTTTCAGCAGTGCTGTTTCTGAAGGGTCAAGATGAACAAGTGGGCCTTACCAGGCCATCCTGTAGCATGTACTCATGAAATATCCTGTACACCCTGCAGGATCTCAACTTTAGCTTGTGAGTCTCAGCATTTACTGCATAAAAACGTGTGTTTGATTTCACATCTAAAGGTACTTTCGTGTTACCGAGATTCCATTATGAATTTTAGCCGTGGGTACTCTTTCTCCAAAAGCTGCTCTCTTGGGCATTACCCAGCCCACACACTAAGTATTAGTGCAACTTAGAGGGGGAATGGGGATGCAGATTTATTGGAAAGCATGCTCAACAGGGTGAGTAGGGAGGGATGTATCATTTTGAACTTCTTTCACCAACTGGAATAATGTGGTGGTGCTTTACACTCACAGGAGTTATCCAGGACAGCTTGGTGCAAAGATCCCCTGAAGGGGCAGGGAGGGGACTGTGCCTTGGGTGCCTGGCTGAGTAGAGCTGATTTTGCTAGCCCCACTAGTTGATGAATGACTCTACTCCTGCTGGCAGGGTAACCTGCCTGGGCACAGGACATTTGTCCTTCAAGAGTGGGCCTCTGCTGTACTCCACTAGGTACAGGGAGGCATTTAGCACAGCAGGCATAAGAGCTAACAGTTACATAAACAAGCATGGAGTTGTGACACACTTTTTAATTAGTCCTGTGCAATACCTAGAGAGAAGGGAAATGTTTCCAGTGACAGATGAGCTAGATTAAGTATCTGAAACAAGAAAAGACATACAGCTGCTAACAAAATTAGGAAAATTGGACAATTTTGGACAAAACAATTAACAGAAAACAAATTACTTTCTAATTTAATTGTAGGTCCTTTGCTTGTACTTGAGCACCTGAGGAAGTATTTGCAAACAACCCAAAACTGACTACGGTACAACACTAATTACTCTCATCTCCCAAGCAATGCAGGATACTCAGATTTGAAAATAAAAAAAAAAACAAAAACAGGCTATTATGGAAACAGTGGGAGATAACTGGCATTAGAAAAACAGAAACCCTTTTTATGTGGAATACTGTGCTTTTGGGGGTGGGTGGGGTTAAAAACTGTCAAATGGTCCACCAAAAATAACTGAACACAGGGAATGAAGAATATTTTTATATTATAAATCCTACCAAGATAGGTTAGCTATACACTGAACACACCAAACAAATCAAATCAGCTCACCCATGGTGAAAATATGTCTGAACCCTCCCACGATGTTAATGTCTACATTACGGATAGAAAATTAACAGTTTGGGTAGTGCTCAGTGTGCTTTGTTTTTTGTCTTTTTTTTTCACTAGTGAAAAGGTTCTGAATATCTCCCTCTAATCTTTCACATTCAGAAGAAATACTATTTCAGTTTAAATGGAGCAGCACAACTGACTGACTCCCTAGCAAATTATTGTAGAGAAGACACAAGGCACAGCCATGCCTAAATTTCAATGACCAAAGCAACAAGCACAACACAAAAGAACTTCTCAGATGAGGCAAGTGATTGAATTTCACTTGTGAAGGACAACAAAGCATGTAAGCGTTGATTTGATTTTCTCTTCCTATGAAACTCCCAGTCCTGCCTGTGAATGTCTAATCAGCAGCTCAAGTTCCAGGTACTTCTGTCCATCTAAACACTTCAAATAGATTAGAGCAAGACTTGGTTGCACAGGGCTGGAGGAGATGAGAAAAGGAGTTTGTCCATATTGTCTATCCTCCCTCAACTACCTTTTTTATTTTTAAAGGAAGGAAGCTCTGTCTTTTTTCCTTCTGGCTGTGTAGCCGAGACTGTTCTCAAATGGGTTCAGACAGAGGTATTCCACTCCCAGACAGGAATTTTGTTCCACGTTTCAATGGTTCCACAAAGAACCAGCTATGGATCCCAGCTCCTCAACATTTCAGATGCAGACATAAAGCTTCTAGCATGTTCAAAACTTTTTAAGTGATGTTCCTCTCCCATTGCTTTCTCTTCTGCCTCCTTAGTTCA
The DNA here is from genome assembly GCA_013399775.1 of Semnornis frantzii. Classification (NCBI taxonomy): domain Eukaryota; kingdom Metazoa; phylum Chordata; class Aves; order Piciformes; family Ramphastidae; genus Semnornis; species Semnornis frantzii. The sequence continues at coordinate 136,632 of VWYK01110571.1, forward strand.
CTCACAAGATGCAGACACTTCAACAAACTGGCAAGAGGGAAATGAAGAATTAAAAAGAATCAGCAAAAAACCGTAGGTCCTCAGCCTCTGGAGTTGTTTCTGTCTATATCAGTTCTGAAGTTTGCTTTCACAAGTCTTGGGAAGAGCAGTCTGGCTGTGGTACAGTAAGGCAGGACACACTGGAAAGTAAATCCCAGGCTTAGTGCTGATACAAGAAGCAAAATTTGATAGTTGTGTTATTACTTTTCTAGTTCTCCTAAGGTTCAGCTTGAGCATATGTCTCTTATACTTTTCACACTTAACATATATGCTCTTGAAGTGCTGCCTTTGTAATTAGATTCCACATCTTTCCAGAGAGCACTACATTGTTAACAGACGTCTGTGATAGAATACAGAAGACTTTTTCTTGGGTTGCTTCAAAACCTTGAGTTTCTCAAACTCCCAGTCCACAAAATAGAGACAGTATTTGCCTGCTCCCTGTGCAAGTGATGTAGAGCTTTGTGTATTAACTCACTGAGGCACTTTGGAGTCTCTTCAGTATCTTCTGGAAGAGAACCTCAAATTGTTTGTTTAGGTTTTTTTTCTCTTATTCTCAAGTCCCCCTTGATTCATGAACAGGCTCACGTCACTGATAGATGAATAGTGGTTCTGATGCTAACCTTGCTAGATACCCTGATGGCACCATTAATCATCAAATCCACTCACCTATTTGAATCCCCACCTCCAGCTCCAATCTTCTCAACCTATTTATCAATTATCTCCCATATAACCTCCTCATCCACTTCAAAAGAGCTGCATCAAGCCATGGGCCTTGCATACAGGCCCTGATCTGAACAGCCATTAGTACTTATGAAGTTAAATGTATGCTTGAGTGCTTTGCCAGTTAAAGCTCACATGCAACAAAACAACAGTAAGAGTAAGCAAGGCCAGAACCAGGCTGAGTGCTGTGACCCAACGTTAGTCATAAGTTTGCATTTTCTTCCTAACCTCCAACAACAAAAGTGCACAGCAGGAGCATGGGATACGGGCTCCTTTTTCATCAGCTGATCAGCTAATCGCCAGCTGCAAGCCAAAACTGATCTCACCTTTAATTGCCCATTTCCAGGCATATTGAACACATGTCAGCAGTCAGACCCTGAGGTGAGTCTCTGCAGCTCACAGAGGGAAAAACCCTTCAGATTTTCCAGGTACATTGACCTCTGGGCTATTACTTATTGCTCTCATTAATAATTAATTCACATTATTTATTAATTTTTCTGCATTAATTTATTAGCTGCTTTCATGATAAGGATTAATGCAAAGTGCTTGTTAAGACCAGGAGCTGGTTTTGAGTTTTGTGGGTTGAAAGCCCTGGACAGATGCTGTCTGAGTCTCACCTGAGCAGTGTAACTACCAAGACAACAAGAAACACTTTTATCTTCTTGTGCCCCAATCAATGGGAATCCAGTCAATGATTCCCACACTGCAAAGGCCCTGACTACTCTGCTTTCTCCTTTTATTCATCTTGCCACTGTCTGCTCAGCACACTGTCAGCACCACCCTCTGTTACCAAGTACAAGCATTGCTGAACTTACTCCTATCATCTATGCCAGAGGACTTTCTCTTGCATTTACTTGATGTTCTTGTCAGTCACTTGTCCCAAAGCACTGGCTGAAGCACAGCTCCTCCTCTGGAGCTGATGCTGCGCTCAGCCCTTTGAGCCTGTCACTTCAGCAGCACCATCCAACCCTTCTTGCTGTGCTGACAAGCAAACACCCCAGTTCCAAGTCTCTATTCTGACAAGCAAACACCCCAGTTCCAAGTCTCTATTCTCCAAATGCTGACCATGAAAGACGGTTTCACAAGACTCCTGCTAATGTCTGAGCTTCTGCATTCAAAAAGACCCCTGCATCACACTGCCTTTGAAGCCCATGAGCCACATCATGTCTGAGACTTTAGGGTCAAATCTTACCACTCTCTGAATTAAACAGTTTCTCTGCTGAAACAGAGGGGCAAATGTGCCTACATCTTTCAGCAACTGTGCCGGATGAAGCTAATCAGAAGAACTTTATGACAAAATTTCCCCATCTTTTGGACCAAAGGCATCCACCTGCCAGCGGTCAGCTTTAACCAGTATGAGCTCCTTCTCTTCAAAAGCACTAGAAAACAGGGCACAGCACAGGAACTGGGTGCTGACCACACCACAACCTCACCCACATCAGTTGTTTCCTTGGCCCTGGCACTTGGAGCACGCAGTAACAGCTGAGGCTCTCTGACAGGTCACTTGCACACCCTGTCCAGCACACAGAGAAGCTCATCAGTGCACCTTCATTCTTACCACCTCTAGACACCAGAAGGCCTTGGCATTTGGGCAGTTTCTCCTGGTATTAACATGACTACTTTTCTAAATCACACACTCTGTAATTTGGTGTCCAAACTTTATCAACGGCTGGCTGCTTTATGAAACTCTAAATGGTCGATGGCTCAGTAATTTTTTCTTGTTAACATCCTGTTCTCTTCCAGGAACCAGACACTGTTTTAAAAAGAAACTGGAAGATCAATTTATAAATTTGCAGGTTAAAGCAAATCTTATTCTTCAGCATATGGGGAATAAAAGCAGCTTGCTAAAATCAAAGCCTTCATTCCTTACTGTGCAACTTCTGTCTGATGTGTGTAATTACTCTTTGGTTTTCAGCTATGACTACTCTAACTGGCACGTCAGAGGTCTGTATGGCATCCATGTAGTCCCCTCCAGGATTTAGAATATTTTCCTCCTGCAAAACTGCAGGCTGCTACAGAAGCATCCCAGACACTAACACGGCTGCCTTTTTTTCAGCCAGTCTGCCCCTGTTCCCATGACAGATGTGAGTGCTGGCAAAAAATAATAGTGAATAGCAGGGGGGCACCAAGTGGGATCCACCACTCTGAGAGATTCTCTGTAAAAGGTTATTGTCATCTACATTCTGGGGCAGACAAGGGAGTCCCACAGCTGTAATTTACAAGAGCTAGCTCAAGAATTTGGAGAAGCATGATCAAAGCTCCAGATGCTTTCACCTTCTCCCAGTGAAAGATTTAACAGGACTGTCATGCTGTGGAATTGCTCCCACCCTTGGGCCTTGGGGCACAGCAGGGTGGGGACACTCCAATTAGTACTTCCAGCAGCAGCAGGGAGAGAATCCTTACCAGGAGGGAAGAGGTGGTGGGATCCTGTTTGCCCATCTGCAGGAAGTTAGGTACTTTAGACAGCAGCCTGCTGTGCTTCTTGCTAAATACCACCCTGCAGGGAACTACAGGCATTGCCAAACTCAGATGGGGTTGAATGCCACCAGCTCAGCTACTTGGCACTCGCCCCCATCTGCAGTCAGCACTCAGGTTTGCATACCTGAGTCTCTGCCCCTGCCAACAACAACAACAACAAAAAGTAATCTTTAAATCAGGCTGCTTTCCCTAGACGTCTGTAAATTTCTCACAACAGTAACACCTGAGCAGCCTGCAGAGGGTCACAACCACAGATGATGGTGGTCTGAGCAGTTCCTTGCACCAGCCAAGCACACTGACAGGCTGGCATTGGACTGCCTCTTCCACTGCCCATGCAGAAGTGGTGGGAAACAGAATTTGCTGTGTGTCAGTGTGATGCTGACATCTTTTTATCTCAAGCAGTGTACGAAGCAGCCATAGGTCATCTCTCCTTGACAGTGGGCTGCAGCTGCTCTGAAATACATAGCTAGCCTGGCCCAGGGGAAGGACCTAAAGGCTGAACTAAGACATGCTTTGGGTCTGTGACTTCTAATTCCTGCACAGCATGTTGAAAAGCAACGTCTGGGAACAATTGCTCCCTCTCATCAGACAAAAGCCAAAGCTGTGCAGGGAGAAGCACAAATGACTTCCACCAGAGCCAGCTGTGCCAAAAGCTTTGCTCCCTGGCAAGGCTGCTGGGAGTCCTACAAGCAGTACCATTATCCCTGCACACAGGCCCTGTTCTGGCACCTTGTCTGTTTTGGACATGATGCCCACACCCTTGTTTTTAATATTTTCTCATGGAGGAGCTGTTCAATATCATCATTAACAAATCATCGATCCAATTATCTGCCTTTCTATTTCATTTCAGATTTACAGTCTTGTTACTGCTTCTGTGACAGGAACAGATTCTCAGATGATTTCAGAAGTAGTTAGGATGCCATTATGACTCAGTGCATGTGATCAGACATCTTTCTGAATTATTCTGTCAGATTAATGAAGCAATCTGATGGATTATACTTGATACTCCAGCAAAGAGCAGATGACAATATTTCCAAATGGAAAATATTTCTTTCACATGTTCTGGTGTTGTCAGTGTCATTCAGTATCAGAGATGAGTTCCAATTAGGAGAGGATATGAAAGCTCAAACACAAGGCTTCTCTGATTGTCTGTGGGATGTGTACCTTAAGACCACTTTCCTTGGCCACAGCTGAGAAGCAAAGGTACATGGCAGGTCAAACAACACAGCCTAATACACATAGCAGAGCCAACACATGGAGAAGAGCCAATAAACTTAGTAAATTGTTCTATAAAAAGGAAGAAAATATACAGAGTTTTACTTCTCATTTGCAATTGCTCCCAGGAGCATCCGAAATGCAGCAGCTCTGAGCGTAAGCTGTAGCACAGTGATAAGATTTGAACTCTGAGTCTTCCGCAGGGTGCGGGCACAGGAGGGTGGGCAGTGCTGGCTTTAAGAAGTGTTTCTGCCATTTCTCCTCAGCAATTTCCATACATACATGATGACAAACATCTTTCGATTAAAAATAGCTCCTTCTAGCTTTTATATTTTGCCCTAACAGAAGTTAAAACAATTAGAAGATGTGCAGCAGCAAGAGAGGACTAGATCACAATCTCAGCACTTACATAGCTTAACATTCAATAGCTCCCAGAGCAGCCAAGAGCTTTCCATAATCCTTAGTTTACTTTCTCAACATTCTGCCAGGACACAACCACCCCACAAGTAATCTGGTACAGCGGCAGGGATGGTTTCAGTACATTTTCTTCCTGATGAAGCAAAGGCTCCAGAGTTGCCTTGTCCAAATGTGCTGACTATGCTATTGGTGCTATCTCATCAGAGCATTTTGCTGCTACCTGAAGCAGATTTCCAAAAGAGAATGAGATTGTAATCCTCTCTGATGTCCTTAAAGCCACAGTGACAACGACTTGGACAAGCCTTGGATACCTATGGGATTTTCAGTAATTCCTATAACCACAAAGTGTGAGAACATAAGGTAAGACCAAATCTCAGATCTGCTGCAGGGAGGGAAACTCAGGTTCTCTTCACATTCTGCTCCCTACATGAGCAGAGGCTGCTCTCTGGGATGAAAAGAAGCCAAACAAAACTTTCTCAAGCAGTTTAAGTCTACTCTTTTCACTGATGAAAGCACACACATATACTGGGCAAAGACTGTACTGATGGAAACAAATATCTGAGATAAAATACCCAACATCCTGAAGCTGGGCCTGTACTGCTTTGCCCTGGCTGAGAGTGGAAAGTTCTCTTCTCTCAGCCTTTAATTCTTCCTACTGAGGCAATCTAACAGGGAGAAGGGACTTGTTCTCCCACCCTCATGGAAGCAGGTTTTTACAGGTCTGCCTTCCTTTGCTCTCTCTCTGCCTTCTCGTGCTGCCCATAGACTGTCAAGGAAAAGTTTCATCAGTAACATCACTAGGAACTCGTGGAGAATCCTTTTCAAAACAGACCCTAAACACTTTTGGAAGCTTAATAAATTGATTACACTCTAACTTCCTTTCCTCCCTGGTTTAGCATTTGAAGCACTGTTTTCTTTTGTGCCTGGCTGTGTTAGACTAATCAATAAGAAATTATACTTTTGCCTTTTGATGTTCCAAAAAAGAAAAATGCAACATATTTCTCTCTCCTTCATATCGATTGCAAAGCAAAGCCAGAGGAAAGTTATGGCAATTCCTTGCCATGCTCCTAACACTGCCATCTAGCAGCTGGGAACTGCCCTGGCAGCACTAACTCAATTTGCAGAGTGTTCTCATTAACGGCATCTGCGGCTAGAGTTGGATGAAGCCTTTTTGTTATCAGCAGAATTAATTCTCATAAGGTTCATTTCACCTGAAGAGATGCACTGAATTTGGGCTCAGCATCATTGTGCTCTCTGATCACCCCAAGGGGGTCTTACCTATGGGTGAGAGGCATCTCTTTACTTTAAGTAACTGTTACTGGCTATGGTTTTGTCATCAACATATGCTGAAATTCAACCCTCTGACATGTTGGGGCAAGAAAATATCAGTAACATTAAGGCCAGGAGCACGGTGCTCACAGTAACACCCAGTCCCTCCCTTCCAGTCCCTCCCAGGGCTCCCAGCAATTCCAAATGCCCTTCCTAGTGTTCGCAGTGCTCCTGGCACACTGCCAGTTCTCCTGGTGTTCCCAGCACCCCCAGCTCTCCCCAGGAGCACAACATGCCTGCTTTCCCACCTTTGCACACCACTGAAAGCAGTCCCAATGCTTCGACTGCAGAGCACTGAGGAACTCTCCCTCCAGCCTAGGGATCTCAAATAGGAAGAGGCTGAAAAGATAATGATTCTCTGCATTCGGTCACAGGAAAAAAAGATGCTGCCTCTGGCACTTAAGGCACCACCTCCTGAGCAACCACAAAGCTCTTAAAAAACAAACAAGCAAACAAACAACAAACCACCACACAACAACAAACCACCCAGGCCCTTTGTGCTGAGAAGGTTACTGTGTTTCTCCCAAGTCAGTGGCACAACTCTGAAGCTGCCAGTATTGCCTGGTCAGCTAGAGAAACTCAAGGTACTTTCGCATTTCCCAGTAGCCTAGCTGTCCTGTTTCCACAAAAGAATAGAAAGTTTATTTTGTCACATTTAAACAGTGCTAAGCTGTCTGTCTTTCCCTACAGGTATATATACCTTCTGCAGCTGTAAGGCCACCTCTGCACTTCCAGTGAAGAGCAAAACTATCCCAGCTGGCTGCACATTACCTTGCTTTGAAGGGACCCTTCGGCACCTGCTTTAAATACTGCAGGGTATTTTACCAGCAAGAGTGACTCTGTCAAATATTTTTCACTTCTTCCCCTTCCTAGACTACTTCCTTATAATCTGTTTTTTAGGGGAGGCACTTAGCAATCTGAGAACAAGCGAGGTGTGGGTATGTACTGGCAGCCAAGGAGAAAAGCTGCTGGATAACTACTGGCATTCCTGTGCAGAGTGGTCCTGAGTAGCTCTTAGTAATCCACGGGGAAAGCTATTGTCAGTGGAGAGTGGAAGATAGGAGTGGGTGAAACGAGAGATAAAAGTGTACTCTTTGGATGGCTTCTCCAGCAATTAATTTGCCAAGTTGAGACTCTGTCCCCATGGAAGGATGTGCCAAGCTGGAGAGTGAACATTTGAGTGTCTTCATTCACATCAGCACTGGAGAGCAGAAATCGCCTCAGCGAAGAGAAGAAAATGATGAAAGCAACTGGGTTTTTCCATCAACATCACTTCAGTCTTTTTTATAATAATAAATGCCTCAAAAATAAGCAGGAAAAAAATATCAGCAGCGAATTTGCATCCCAGAGAAAAGTTAATGTTTCTGCTTGGCTAATTCATCTCTGAATATTGAAAGCCTGACACCAGTCAGAGTATTTAATGTTTAACTTTAAAAGGCACTGGGCTATATTTCCAAGAGCTGAGAATACCGGATGCCTTTGGAGACCCTTGTGTCCCTTATTTAGTGTTGATCTGGAGCTCATCTCTTAGAAAAGCAGGTCTAGTTACAGACCGTTAAGCAATGTCCAACACAGATTTCTTTTCCAAAGTTATTCCTACAGAAAGAACAGTCAAGGAAAAAAAAAAAAAAAGGATTAGGAATTTTCCCCCCATAATACCTGCTGAGTAACGAATTAATCGCCTAACCACCTGTGTTTCCTTCTAGCAGTGAAATATCTCCTAGAGGAATCTCACTGTATTGCTCAGGAGGGACACAGGAGCAGAGAATCTTCCTTAGTAACCCAAGTAATTGCATTATAGTATTTTATTCATTTCTTTATAGCTGTGCTTGACTAAGTTCTCCTGAAATCAGTGCAGAAACAGGTGAACAGTCACAAAGACATGCAGCAGTATTTCCCAGCAGCAGCATTTTCTTCCACTAAGCAAAATGTTACAGAGAAGCTCAAGATTGCTCCCATCTGTCTCCAGAGTGGGCATGTTGTCAGTGAGCAGCACCAGGGTAGTGGTCAGCAAAGGGCCAGTTTTCCTTGCTGTGAAGAGGCTTAAACACCTCTCTCTCTCTCTCCATAAACCTGTCTGTTGCCAAGAAGATTTTTAAGTATTAATAATGCACACGAGGGGAGGGAGGGGGAAGGAAAGTCTCTACTTGTGGAAGCAGTCTTAAGGAGATGATGGACAGGTAAAGTGCAGCTCCTGTTCTGACTATCCCACAGCAGCAGGCAGAACAGCATGTAACCAGCTAAAAATAACTCACATCACTTGACAGTGCACACTTCATTTTCTTGCCTTTTTTTTCCCTCTCCTGCTGAAAAGAACAAATATGAGAAAGCTGTCCTGTTCAACGTGCTCCAAAGTAACCTGTCACTTGATTGCTATGAAAGGGCTGCAAGTAAGATTTGTGCCCAGCCCAATTCAGTGCATCAAGATTTGTGCATTCTCCTGCACTGTGCTCACAGCTACCAAAGCTTAGGAGGTCTAACCCCAACATCCAGCATTACTCTCTTATACCCAGAAGTCTCTCATGCATCTCTTCAGAAGCCTTCCACCAGCAGAGAAGGAAGGAGTGGTGTAGTTGTTTGCTCAGTTGCCAGATAAACCCTTCCTCTGGATAACAGTCCTAGGTGAAAGGTGCTGTACTGGCAGCTAGCCACACAGAGCACCAGCACTGTGTTAGAGGAAATGCCACCCTGCCCACTTTGCATTCGCCCAGGAGCCCTGCTGTGGTAAGACCAGAAGACAACTTAGTGCACGCAGCAATGTGCGTACAGCACATCTCTTATAGCCAAGGATCTCCTGTCACATTACAAAGCTATTTCAGTATCATTACCTTCAGTAATGGCTAGGTTACTGACAGTCATAGAAAAGGCCAGGGACTTGCTGAAGGTCACACAGAAGTCTGTAACGAGGTGAGAACAGAGCATACACTAAGTCCTCGGGTCAGCTGCTAGACTGTGCTGATCCTCCCATTAATGTGGAATGATTGCTGTAAATGGTAATATCACCACTACCAAGTTGTAGAGACAAATGAAGCTTTAAAGAAATTAGAGCTGTTGAGATGGCCACATCCCTCACAAAACCAGAGCTGTTCTCATCACTTTCAGAGAGGCAGAACCTGATTCTTAGGGAGAGAAATTTAATTCCGTGCCAGGAAGTAGGAAGGCAAAGCTGGGTCCTTTTACATGCAAATACTGTCAAAACTTCTCAGCTAGCATTTCCAAAGCTGTTGTTGCATATGCAAAAGCCATGATGATATTTTCAATTCTGTGTTACTCATCTTTCCCACCTTAATTCTAGGTTGTTAGAAATTCCATGCAGTGGGAAGAAGGAAAAAGCTGCAAAGGAGTACATTTTGCACAACATCATCCCCAGAAATAGAGTGGGTTTCAGATTCTGTCTGTGAACGAAATCTGCCTTGCAAGATCATCAGCAATCACTGCAAGCACCTCAGCTGGAACTCCAGTGAATAGAACCATTATTGCAAAGCTGCCCACAAACAACATCTGCAACAAACCAGAGCACAAAGATTTGTGAGCATGCAAAACAAGTGCCAAACAAGTCCTTCCGTCTGTCTTTTGGGGACCTTTTGCTCCTAACGGGAGTGGGGAGTTGCACCATGCCTCTGCTGTTGGCTTGAAAACTGCACACATGTAGCAAGGAAATATGCTGCACCAGCAGGCTTTTCTTCCCCTGTCTGCAGAAAACCTGAGTGCCCACCAAAAAAACCCCAACCAACTCACCCACAAACCCCAAACAACTTCCCCTAGCACTCTGCTGGGAACATATCACTGCCATACTCTCCCATAGGAGGCTACCTTTTGGGTCTGACACAACTCCAAAAAATCAATGGGCAGCTTCATATTGAATAAGCTGCGTAATTAGATCTGCAATACACAATCTGTTTTTATCAGAGCTGGCATCCCTTGAAACACAACAGTGTACCTGGAGCTGTTATGGTAGAAGGCTCAGGAATCCCTGGAGCACACCTTGAAGAACAGGGGGAAGCTACATGTTCAAGTGCCTCCAGACAGTCCGCAGCGTTGTTGGAAGCGCTCTCCAGATGGGCTGTGTGCTGTCACTTCTGCCACTGTCCTGGCAGACAGTGCTCAGAGGCAGTTTAAACTCAGAAGCACACTTATAGGTAAGAGCTGAATGGAAATGTTTCTCCAAAGCAATATTTGTAAAGGGAAAATAGAGGAAACAACTGTAAGAGTATTTGTTAAAGTGCTCATTGTCCAGACAACTCCAACGTTACCATTGCTGTGGTAACTCTCCTATGCTGAACCTGCTTTCTTGAGCAGCTTCTAGAAACAACACAGCACAGTACCATATAGGTAGCAATCTGGGATTGTTGACTCCAGAGAAGAGAAGCCTCTGGGGGGACCACATAGCTGCTTTCTAGTACCTGAAGGGATCCTGCGGGAAGGCTGCAGAGGGACTTTTCATGAGGGTGTCTAGAGACAGGGCAAGGGGAAATGGTTTAAAGCTGAAGCAGAGCAGGGTTAGAGTGGAGCTGAGGAAGAAGTTCTTCAGCAGGAGGGTGGTAAGACTCTGGCACAGGCTGCCCAGGGAGGGGATGCCTCCCGCCTGGGAGTGTTCAAGGCCAGACTGGATGAGGCCTTGAGCAGCCAAGTCTAGCTGAGAGGTGTCCCTGCCCATGACAGGAAGGCTGGAGTAGGTGATCTCTGAAGTCACTTCCCTGAGCCATTCTATGATACTGTGTGTCAGGAACAAGACTTTATGTTGGCTAAATCTGTATGATATTCTTTCCATCATACATCATTAACTCAAGTAACTTTGGAACTGGAGTTGGTTTCTAGGGGGTAAATGAACCTAAACTTTTTCTTTTATTGCTTGTTAGAGCTCTTACCAGCTGAGAACTGAGGATTTTCTTTGCTGACAAGGTCATACATCATTTCAAGATGGAGTGTAACAGTGAATAACCACCATTACTCTTGCCACTTTACAACAATCTCTGTTTTCCTATAATCTTATGTACTGATGTAATTTTACCTCAGCCTCAAATGTTTCATTTAGTTTTTCAAAGTTGGTTTTCTAGAGCAAGCAGAGTTTTCTTAATTCTGTATGCAAAACTAGAGGGGTTTTAATCCTGCCAATTAATAAAATGTGAGCCCTTCTTCTGTAAAATTAAGAGCAATACTGAAGTCACTGGACTATATCACTCTGCCAGATGGGCATGCCCATGGCCAGAACTACTCTACTGGACTTACTGGTGGATGCTTGATTTACTAAGTTACCAAAATTCAAACACATTAAAATCATATTCTTCAGAAGTGTACATAAAGTGCAGGACAATTATATCTTTGGCTACTGAGAGCAGCTGATTAATAACCAAGATTGGACTAGCTCAGCCCAAAAGTATGGTTAGTAGTATTGTTATATTTGCTAGCCCTTCATCAGTTTATGTCCTTCTACATGAGACTGGAGACTTGAGAAGTGTGAATCAGTACTTTTGGATTTCAAAATTAAATGCTGTAAATTATGTGGAGTGTCAGTACTTTGTCATTCAGGCACAGATAAGACAGCCTGATCAAAACATTACAGAGCCAGTTCTGTGGTTTAGGTGCTGTTTGTACTGAAAGAGTGATGATATCATTTATTGCCTTTGCAGTTTATAGGTACTACACTTGCAGCACACTGAACAAGGGATACATGTTTATGTGAAGCAACTGAGAACTAAATGCATCCATTCATGGACAAAGCAATTGTTTCTGTAATATTCTACACTCTCTAGAGCTCTCTTCTCCAGGCTGAACAACCCCAACTTTCTCTGCCTGTCCTCATAAGGTAGTGCTCCAGCCCTCTGATTACCTTCATGACCCTCCTCTGGACTCACTCCCACAGGTTCATGTCCTTCTTACACTGGAGGCCCTAGAGCTGAACACAGTACTGCAGGTGAGGTTACAAGAGAGCAGAGCAAGAGAACAACCAGATCAGCAGCCACCCTGTTAATCTGTTACCCAGTCTGCCACTTCTCTTATTAAGTGTAAGACACTGTCAGAATTTTCTCTCTACACATTGGCATTTCAAATGGTCAAATTTTAAAGGTCAGTTATGTTTGGAAGGGGGGGGGGGAAGTTTAATTGATTTTATTATTGCAGAAAAATAGAATACACAATGGCACTTTTGTTTGGGGGGATAAAACACAAAGCTATTGGTTGCACACAGCTGAATTAGGCCTCTACAGAATGCTGATTATGTAAGCTTTGATCGATACAGAAACAATTTACACTTTAAGAGCACTGGCTCTGGCTGTTAACTAGTAATTACACCAAGTTTGCTTTTAAACTGTTTTAACTGTTTCCAAGATATAAATAAATTATGCCAAAACTTGCTAACATTGCCCAAGTGAGAACCTGCATAGCCATCTTGAGCATTTAATAGCCTCTAAAGTCTCAGCTTTAACTTGTCACAACTTCTCTTTCCATTAATCTTCTACCCTACTGACCTAATGCTCTACTGCAAACTTCCTTTCTTTTCAGACTCTCAGTCTTTTATGCACTAAAAATTATCCAGCAAGGTAAAGACTGAAGAGGCTTCTCCTGGGATACAGGCTGCAGCCAGCACTAGCTGCTACTTACTTCCAAGTGGGCCCTGAAATAGTATAGGAACTGGTAACAATTTGCCACCGTTTTCACAACTGATAGGGAACAATGACTAAATCCCAGACTTTGTCTTCAGACTGGAATTCTTAGTGCTTCCAGAAAACAAAGCCTAGAGATTGGATAGAGCCCAGTGTGGGGAAAATTGTTTTCCTCAGTTAGTACTTGAAGCTCCCAAACACTGCAAATGTATTTGTAAGCAAAAGCAATGCTGAACGCACCTGAGTACACTACTTCCTTATGAGTTCCCTTTGTATCCTGCATTTCCCCTGCAACAGCTGCGAAAACTTTGAAATTAATCCCTCTGTGATGGCAGACCCAGTCCATCCTTTACCCATGTAGTGACAGGAAATGGAAAAACAAAAACATGCCAAAGAAAGACCAGAGCAGAGCAAGGTGAGGAAGTCTGTGGTTAAGGAGCTGGAGCAGCAGGCCTAGGAAGAAAGCTAATTACCTCTGGCAGCCTATGCTCCCTGTCGCCCCGTGCCTGGCTTTAACTAGAAGATGTTGTCACTCTAATCAGCTTTCAATATTCAAGGTACCAAATAGTAACAGAGGAGGTTGGTTTAATAGCATACAAACCAGTGTGTACCATAGAGTCACCTGAGCATGTTCACACTACCCTCTCTAATTAATGCCTCATGCTGCAGACCTCACCTCCTTCTCCTGTCCACAGCACTCCGACGCAGAAAGCAGCCAACACTTTATTAGCAGAGCACATCTTACTTTTGTACTTGCTGATTATCTGCATAGCTATATATTTGGCTTGCTCACAGAAAGGGCAAAAGCTGATGAGAAGAAACAACCTCACTTTATATACATCAGGCTGCTCATCTGACATTTTCCTTCAGTTGTGGTAACATTACCTACCACTGCACACAGCTTTTTGACAGCTTAAGACCAGCTTTAAACGGATAGAGGTAGCGTAAAACAGATTGACTGGGTGAATATGGCTGAATTAGGCACTTTAAAAATTTCATCTGCAGATTTTTTAAGCTTGGTAAAAATCTTGGTCATTTGTTTGCTGAAAAGAGAAGAGATTTTCAGCCCAGATGCTATTTTTAATTGGCCTGGTTTTATGCCAAACATATTATTTGGAGATGGCATTGAACAGAAGACATCACAAGCTGAGCTCTCACAACAAAGTGTAACTCAGCTAGTAGACCGATGACAATTTTAAGAGTGAGATGGTTCTTTAGATAGGAGAAACAATTTCTTAGGATAAACACATTACTCAGATGGATGCCTCAAGTTAGTAAGCTTTGCCTATACCATGCTAGTTCTGGCTAGGACAGAGCTAACTTTCTTCATAGCAGCTAGTATATGGCGGTGTTTTGGATTTGTGCTGGAATCACATTGATGATTCAGGAGTGTTTTCCCTGTTGCTGAGCAGTGGTTACACGGGATCAGGCCTTTTCTGCTACCCATCCCACCACACCAACGAGCAGGCAGGGGATGCATAAGAGGTTGGAAGGACACAGCCAGGAGAGTTGGCCCCACCTGAGCAAAAGCATATTCCAGACATATTGACAAGTTCAGCCTATGAAGGTGTACTAAGAAAGAAGGAGAGACATTCAGAGGTACAGCATTTGTCTTCCCAAGGAACCCATGGAAAGTGCTGGGACTCTGCTGTCCTGCAGGTGAATAAACACCTGCCTGCTAGTGGGAAGTGGGAAATGAATTTTGTCTTGCTCTATGTGCGCAGCTTCTACTTTATCTGCTAAATTGTCTCTATCCCAACCCAGGAGTTGTCTCACTTTTACCCTAACAATTTTCTGCCCTACCCTGGATCTTTCCAGAGAGCAATACAGCAGCCAAGTCAGTTAAGTCTCCACTCGGTACTCTTGGCATGCAAACCCAAAGCTGCATATCTCTTCCCTGGGAAGCACTGTCACCACAGGACTCTACTCTGCTTTTAAGTAAAGGCAGCTCAAAGGTATATAGCATTATTTTACTCTCACCTGCCAGCTGCTGCAGACTGCAGAATAAACTTCCTGGAAGATTTGTGCATGTATGACTTCACTCCTTCAAAATAACAAACTGTTCTCTCTTCAACTAGAGATGTTTCTGGTGATGGCATCTTTTCCACACTAAGCCACACAGAGCTGATATATTCACTGTCTATTGCTAATAAATGCTCTAGCTATTACGACCATATATGACCATCTCAGATTTTATTGTCTGGAAATACTCATTTCCCTCAAGTATTGCACACGTGTCCATGAGTCCCTGTGCTGTAACGCTAATGACTCTGAGAACGCACTTTCATTACCATGCAAATAGCATCAGCATGGGTTAGCACCCTCCAGCAGCACTCAAGCACACACATACAGTATAAGCATCTCTAGCTACACAGAATGTAAAATCAGAGGGCAAAACTTGCTATCCACATCTAAATTCACCTCCCTTGCATACTGTGAAGCAACCACATTCATATCTGCAGCTTCCAGTTTGGCTTATTATAGAGTATTTGTAAAATACCAACCTAGATTCAGCCATTACACTGAGAGGAGGGAGGAGGAGGAGGAGGAAAAGTTCAGATCCAGGGTTTCAGTCAGGCCAGAGCAGCAGCAGTTCATTCATGCTTGGGATAGTCGCCATAGTCCCTCAATCACAGTTTTTCCTGCTTTTGTTTTCTTTTTTTTTTTTTTTTTTTTAACTTGTTTGCTGCTTGGGAAGTAGAAAATGAAACATTTTGATTACCTGGAAAAGNTTTTTTTTAAGCTTGCTGTTTGGTCTGTTGGTTGCTTGGGCTTTTTTAAAGAGGAGGGGGTCAGGGAGAGGCTGTTGGGGAAGGGAACCTGATAGGGAACAGAACCGAGACACATCCTGCAGTGTCATTGCTGAGCTTGTTCCCAAGTAACAGGGCTGCCTTCCGTTTGCTGCTAGTACTGACATTATGCTTCTCATCAGGAAACAGACTTATGCAGCTCTGCCCAGCTTACTTAGTAATGGGCACCACACTTCTATAATGTAACTCGTGTTTTTTAAATGAGCATTCATAGCAGGTAAGGATGTCTGCCCTGTCATGCCCTGCAAAGACTTGCCAGAGAGCTCCAAACAATCTCAGACTCCAGAAGCCTGTATGTTGTGTTATGCTCATATAGCCCAGGACAAATTTAAATATTTACATTAGGAGGCTGAATTATCTACCGGGGCTACTGTACAGTACATTGCTCCCAGTTCCCCTTCTAGTAGAGGAGTCACTGCATTCAGGCAAATTTTATCTCAGACACAGAAACCATTCACACAAGCAAGTTCTACCAGGTAGAAGCCAGCTTGTGAAGCCACTGTGTTGTACTGGCAGCCCGAAATGCTGAGCACACCTGTGCAGCCCCCAGCATTGCAGGGCACATACCAAGTGATGCAGGGACATCAACAGCGTTCCAGTGCCAAGTGTTAGCTTGACCTGCGTGCCCTGAACGCATCCTATTACCTTCATGTCTGGATCTGAAGAGGTTACAAACGAGGTCTGATTATACATCTGTTTTAACCCACATCTATGCCCGAGGCCATCTATTTACAGGCATTTTCCCCCACAGATCCACCCAGCAGGATGGAAGAACTACAGAGTCTCCAAACTGACAGTCTGATTCTCCTCACTTACACCAGGACAAGCTGAAGTGAGTAATTTCACAGAAGCCAGAGAAATTCATCAGGGTAAAGTCAGTGTGAGAGAAGACTCGAGACAGGCAATCCAGCCAGCAGCAGTGCCCAGCAGCATACTGATAAGCCACATGTGGCGTGTGGTCAGCTCCTGTGTGGTCACAGGCATTTTTCTGTAAACACACAGGGGAAGGGCATCCATCTTAACGCTGGCAGGCATTTTACACCACAGCCAGCTCTGTAAGAGGGCCCAGCAGAGTGTGAGTCAATGGCCCCCTCCTGCATATGGCACCTGCACAGGCTGCCCCTGCACGCAGCTGCCCTCCCTCGGGAGGGCAGGTATTGACTCACCCACAAAGGCCAACAGGACACCAGCAGTACCCAAGTAAGAGGGTGCCCACAGCACGCTCCGCGTGGCATCCCACTGCTGAAGCAATTCCTGTCCTTTGCCTCTCACCTGCAATTGCCGAAGCACTGCCTGAGGCGTTCTGGCAGACAGCGAACAGCAGCGCCGGGCCCCGGCCGTGCCTTACAGCAAATCTGCTTCCAAGGGAAAAAAATCCTTTGGTATTTTGTGTCTGCTGAGGAGGGATGCGAACCGATCGCACAGCGTGAACACAGAGCGGGTGACTGCCGTGGGGGGCCGCACGGGGGCCCGGGCCCTGTGCGCGCTGCTGCCCGGGCCTTGTGCGCGCTGCTGCCGGCACGGCCTGGGCTGGCAGCGCCGCCGCGAACCAGCGACCGCGCAGAGCTCTGGGCCAGGACTGCGGCCACCTCTCTGCACCGATCCGAACGATCGCTCTGGAAACTGTATCTTCGTTACAGGGGCAGTGCCCTGGCTGCTGTCTCACCCCAGCGGTGACAGCAGCTTCCTCGCCATTTTGCTGTGCCAAAATACTCGTGAAAATAGGGGGATTTGGTTCGCAAAGATAGGACCCTGAAGAGTGGAGTCCTCCAGGACGTAGCGAGATCTCAGCACCCTGCAAAGTGAGGACATTTTGCCCATCAGACTCAGAATCTCAAGACACAAGCCTCAGAAACAACTGCAAGTGAAAACTTGCTGGCACATCTCAATGCAAGACAACTCTGATTAAATATCTTCTTTTGCCACTGCTTTTTACCCCCTCTCTAAACTCCTGGCTTTTGTGGAGTATTTTGACTGACAGTGCCGAAGGCAGGGGAATGAGAAAATGCCCTGGCGTGAGGCTTGCACAGCCATCTTCTGTGAGAAGTTCAGAACGCTGATAGAGCCTTCTGCTAATTGTTGTACACACTTCCCAAGCAGAAATGGTTCAGGTGTGGAAGAAAAGCAAACACACTGTCAAAAATGGCTGTTTCTTCAGGCAATTTGTTTCCCCTAGAAACGTGACCAGAAAGTCCAAGCCCAAGATTGCCAAGTCGATAAGAATCCCAAGTCCTAGCTACTAAATACCATAAACTGGACACTTACTTGGGCCTCACAGATAAAAATGAGGCTTAGACAAGGCAGATTAGCTTTGCAAACTAAAATCCTTCCTTTCCATAAAACACATTATCTGATAAAAGATTAGGTTGTTTACCGAGAAGCGAGCCCTTGCCCTCAGCACCTTCCCGCCTGCCGAGCGCTACGGCAGCGCCGCGGAGCCTGATGGCGCACACCTGCTCGGCACCTGCCCTCCGCAGCGTCTGCCCGCCCACCGCCGGGGCGTTCCTCTCAGGCTCACGGGGCTGCAAGCTCTCATCATGGCTGCAAGCTCTCCTTGCGTCAGGAGCCAGGTGGGGAGTGTGGATGCTTGCTTTTTGGAGAGATCTCCGTCTTCTCTTTGTTATTGTAAAGTGCCTTTTCCAGTGCCACACCACCTCTTGTCCCTCTCTTGCATGGCATTGCTCTGTCTCCAGACGCCATGACTTCCTTTTGCCACTTCTTTTAATCTATGCAGCACTCAACTGCTGAAAAAAAAATCAATGACTGAAAATCAATATTAGTTCATAAATACCTGCCAGGGATCAGGGGCAAGACGTAGCATTGCCAGCTTCCAGTATTTTGTCTCAGCTTCCCAAAGGCTTGGCAGCCTGCGACAGCCCAAACCCAGGAGCCATGTGAGCAATTCACACTTTTTTAAAAACAGCATTGAATTTCTAGTCATAGCAAAATGCTTACAGACAGAGGTTAGCCTCAAATGCTGCTGGGAAAACAATGACTGCTTTTAAAGACTCGGGAGGGAAATTCAGACACAGCCTTTTATTGGTGGAACTAGCAGTGATTAAATTATTTCTTTCTGGTTGTGAACCTCATTAAAGAGCAGATAATAGATGCATTTGCTTTTTTTTTTTGCTGTACAAACTTATATTCTGGCTGGAGAAACTGTGCTTGTCCAGCTTGGTGCTGCTCTCATTTCATTTTTTATTATGCCTTTTCCTTCTCTCCCTATTACTTTCCATCTGTCTTACCAGAACTAGAAAGAGGCAGTCCCATGGATCTGTAAGTGCTACACAACTCAGCACACCAGGAAAAATACCTCTAGGCAGAGATACTCCATGGGGGCCTACTATGAATAAATTCCCACAATGGGAAGATATTTTTAGGTGATATTTAGGACTTTGCCTACATGCTGCAGATTTACAAAGTCAGCAAGATAGGTTCAGGAGGAGGAAGATTATGCCTGGATCCCCCAGAGGGAACAAACTTGAGAAGACAGAATAATTCATTCACGCTTTTTCCCCACTCATGACTTTAACAACTTGCCAAAAATCACAAATCCAAGGGAGCCACTGCCAAGCTGCTCTTTCTTGAGAGGGACTTTTATGGTGGCTGTGGGACAAGCAGCCCTTCTTCACTGGTGCCAGCTAGCCCAGTTGCTGGGAGATAATGCAATACGTAACAGGTCTAAGCAAGGTGCCAAGGTAACTGCTTCTCAACTCAGGAGCTGGGAGAGCAGCTCTGTGAAACAGACTCTCTTCCTGGGCCTTCTCCAAGGAGCCCCTGGCTCTGTACCACCTGCCTCTGCAGAACGTGGCTGTGTATCAGCTGTGACATCAGCACAGAGATGTGCCTGCTTCTGGCATGCGCTGTGCCCTGCTGTCTGCTGCAGAGCAATAGGAGCCTTTCTTTTCCCAAAGCCCTAGAAGGCTGCTGCAGGATGCTCATTGCCAGGCTGTGCTTCCTACATGGGTTGTGCTCCAACTCACTGGAGCATGCAAGAGACACAGGCTCTAGTGACTCCACTTACCTGCTCCAGCTCCCAGCTGTTCTGAAAACTGCTTTCACTCAACTGACCCAACCCACAATATCAAACCCCTCAGAAATAGGATGGAGGCACATCTGCAGCACCACTTCTGCAAGGAAGGACCACTCCCATCAAAGGTCTCTGGAAAGAAGAGACACTGGCAGTGCTAAGAATTTCTGCACTGAAGACCACCTCTGCCTCCTGGACAGGAGTTAGCATGTGCAGTGAGACCAAACTAGAGCACTTGGGAGCAGTGCAGTGGTTCATTTGGCTGCACTTTGGGGGCCTCTCCCACGTGACATGTTACATATGTAGTACCTCCAAAGATGAGGGTGAGACTAGCAGCAGGACACAGCTTCCCAGCAATGCCATGGACTGCCCCTGCGTTGTTGCATGTCACAACACATTTTGCAGCTACCAAGCAAAAATACAGTGCCACAGAGGTCTCATTCTGCATAAGAGATTTCACAGAGCAACACACTCAAGCTACTTGTTCCATAACTCGTGGTGTAGCAACTTATTCACACGGAGGAGGCTATGGAGTCCCTGCCTGGAAGTTAATACTATTCTAGATAGAAATGTATCCACCAGTCTTTTCCAGATGTTTTTTGGGTTTTGGTTTTTTTTTCAGTCTACTGCATGAGCTACCTTCTGAAGTCCAAGATAAAATCTGAGCTAATAAATTTTGCACTCAAGATGCAAAAGCCTCCAAGATCCTTCCTCACAGTGGAAAACAAACAAACAAACAAAAAACCCAGCATTTGAGTGGTTTGGAAGTTGGCTGAGAGGAAAAAAGCCCATGCTGGAAACTTGAAGCCTATACTGGGAAATACAACAAAAGCATGATCAGAATGATTATGAAAGGAGGGCCAGAGATAGTGTCCTGACTATACTGAGGTGATCATCTACAGATAAATTAATTACATGACTTAAGAAGTCAAGCCTGTGATGAACACAGCATGATGGGCAGGCAAGTCAGGTCCTACACAGAACATACCAAGTAGTCAAAGACTTATAATAAAGTTAATATAAAGGAGGCTTGGCTGTGGAGGACTAGATGCTGTTCATGGTACCACAATGAAATGAAGCCCACATCTAACATGCTTAGAAAACCTTCTCAAATTAAAGTAAAACAGACAAACCTGTGCCACGTACATTACTCCACTGCTTTTCCTAGGTGTTAGTGGATAGGCACTGACTTTGTGAAATTGCTGCAGCAAGCTGAGAATGATGTATGAAGTGAGGAATTCTGCCTAATGCACAGGGAATATGGATGTGCTGTGTTACTTGCTGTGTGTTGCACAGATATATAATATTCTTCTCGGTCAGAGCAGCAGCTGGAAAAGCCTCCAAAGCCCAGACAGTTGTGCACACCGATGCAAAAACCCAGTGAAGCTGCTGAGTAACTCCCCATGGGGTCCTCTGACAGTGAAAGGAGGAGGTGGACAAATGTATGCAAGTAACCAGGAGGTGAGAGAAGGCAGAGGATACCGGGTGGTATAAGGAGGAAATAAACAAAAGCAAGGATGTAAATGTCTGTGTAAGGACCAAGCCTCATCATTACACAGACAATGCACAGGAGGGATTACTCTCCAGCAGTGCAAAGGCAGCACAGCTGTCTGCATGGAGAGTTTGGGGAATGCAGATTTGAGCAGCAGCATTGCCAAGGTGGTGGGAAGGATCAAAACATTACATCAATTGTAACTAACCCAATAAGGGAATAATTCCATCGCATGATTATCTTCTCCTACTCTTTGGGCAATATCTGAAGTACTAAATGGCAGAACTGAGTATTTTCCCTCTCTAGTTCTACACTGACACATTCATCTCACCCTCCTGCTCCTCTGTTAGGCTATGGCAGTGTGTGTCCTGAAGCCATGCCAGAGGAACAGCACATGCATTTCCATGGCAAGAGAAGCAATTCTCTGACATCTAACTTCAAAATACTTGGGGGTCTATAGAGGACAAATAAAAGATGCCAAATAAAACATTTGACAGAGCTGAAAAAAAAAAAGAAAATAAAATCTTGATTAACTGCACAGATCCTGCATGTAGATATGAATAGCTAAGAGGGCACAGCTCCATCTGCTTCAACATAATCCTTACTGCCTTCCACTCCCTAGCACCAGTGATAGCCAGAGCCACACATCTTTAAACAGGAGTTACTCATTCTGGAACCTTCTCAGTTGCCTTAGAGGACTCAGGAAGCAGAGTGCCCAGCAAACTGGCCACCTCCTGAGTGAAAGCATGCAAACACCTCTTTAATTAAAAACAGCTATTGCTGCCTCTGCTTATCTAACTGCCCATTGCCTGCTACAGCTTCGATAGGTTTGCATAACAATAAAATGCAGTAACTGAATTGAAGCCCTGAAGGACTCTAAGCTGCAATGTAGGAAAGCCATGAAAGATAAATGATGTCTTAACTAATGTTATGATTTATTGTTCTCCTGACTTTGCTCATCCTGTGATGCAGGCCAACTCCTTTTTCTCTTTACAGGTAGCTTTGTCAGCCCTGCTAACAGCCACTATTAGCAGCACATAAGTATGTTTTGAAAGTGAGTGTGGTTCCACTCCAGCGCTGACCTCAGCACTTTGGTTTTATTTCAGGCACAAGATCTGTCAATAACAAAAATTGATGCACTTATCCTGAGACTCTGCTTGTCTGCTAGCAGCGTTTTATTCATTTTTCTTCCCCAAAAGTTCATCTTTAAGCAAGTGTGGATTCATGGTTTAAATTACAGTCCTGACAAATTGTCTGTTGCTTTATAAATTCTTACAAAGAACAAAATTCCCACAGACATTAGGAGGTAAAGGATCAATGTTAACCATCACTGAGGCACTCTACTGATCAGAATCTATCATGAACCTAAATGGACTTAAAACTTACTGTTTGAAAGATATTCTCAGCAAACAGAAACCTTTCTAATTTCTGGTTTGCTCAGAAGATGGTGAGAGCTACCTACCAATAGAAAAGAAACACCAACTGACTAAAGAACAAAACAGGACAAATAAAAGACCCACATTTACCATCAGAATTTTCTAATAATGCTATTCTCTAAAAATAAAGGAAGCAACCAACCATTGAGATCATTGGTTTCTTTTTTTATATACAAAAAGTGTATTAAATTCATCATTAAATATAGCTTTATGCTAGATTCTGAAGGTCATAGAAAGATTTTTGCCTTCCCAGTCGCTTTGCAATCTATCCTTTTTCATCCTGTCACCAACACCTGCTGTTCTGACAACTGCATTTAAGATGGAGTAAAACACCATCACATCAGTCTTAAACTGCAGCCTGAGCTGGCCTTGGGGACAATGCCTTATTTTTTATTGGAAGTAGGAGAGTTGATGAGGAGATGGAGACAGAACTTAGCACTGTCTGAACTGGGATTTTTGTTCAGATACAGCCAAAGGCACAGCAGCTAAGGGTCTGGAGAGATGGGACCTGTTTAAGTGGGAGCTGTCCCTGCCTATGGTGGGGTCTTGGAACTAGATGATATTTGAGGTCCTTTCCAGCCTTAGCATTCTATGAAACTGCAGGCTGAAGGCATTCCCAGACTGCCATCTGGAGAAGCTATTCTGCAATACAGGAAGCTCAGGAGACAGAGGTGCCAGCGTGGGGCAACAAAATGATGCCTGAAATGATGCATTTGCATAACCATACCTATGTATATATGTGCAGGCACCTAAAGGAGAACCAGAAGGTAAATGAGGGTGAAAAGCATAACCAGCCCACATGGCAATGAATTGCAGAAGTGTTTGCAGCCTCCAGAACTTGGGATCTGTGGAGGTAATGGACAGATCAGCTCCCATGGGGCAGACATCTCTGCAGAGGTCCCCTCACACATCAAGAACTGTGGTGGACAGCCAACGCCAAGAGCCCTGTGCAAGAACTTCTCAAAGAGGAGGCACTCTCTCGCCTGTCAGGCTCCATGGAGGTTAATGGTAGCAAGTTTGCCACCTCCAGTCTCTTAGTTCGGACTTGGTAGCACATCTGTCCTGTCGAGTAGCTGCTCTGCTGGAAAAGGCCTTTTGTAGCCTTGCACAGCAGAGATCATGTTTGACCTAGATCATGTTTGACTTTTCTGGCAACACCATCGTGCTGGCTAAAAAGCCTTCTTTTTATCATCTATGCTATTAAAAATAGTGTTAACATCCACTGCAGGAACAGGGGGCTGGCTGGCTCCTCCTCTGTGCAGTCGATCCATGCCTGTGCTAAACCTGGGTGCAGTCCAGCTGACAGAGCTAAGTTATTGCACTGCCAGTTTAATATTTTGCCACCTGCTAACTGAAAGCTCTGCTGCCTGCTGGGTCCCATAAAGACTTTTATTTATTACATTACACATGGCAACATCTGCCACAGGACTCAACTCAACTCAGCTTCCTAATTAAACAAACAAACAGCACATCTTCAATACACGACTGGGTCTACCTATTGTTTATAAAATCTGAGATAGGCATTTAAAAGGCATACATTACCTGCTTCAGGTGAGCAAAGACCCCTCCTGCCATCTGGGGTGGCACAGGAGATGTCGTTAGAACAAGCCTAGGATTCCCAAATGCTCCATTTTTCTATCACAAAGTCACCTGGAGTTGCTGCATTTGTTATTGTTTTGCTCTTATTTTATTCTCTAAATTCTTTAATTTGTACTAATGAGAAATGTAAGATTATTTCAAACCCTCGTTAGCTCCTCCCCTGAGTACTGCTTGTCTATAAAAACAGGAAAATAATGTGAGAGTCTCCCCTCATGCTTGACTTCAGAGAGAGTAGCACTCGATGAAGAGAGACCTGACCTGCAGCATTGCACAGCTCAGCCATCACCAACGATGCCATGGATGCACTGCATGAGACCATTTCAAACTTCATCATAATGAGCTCAGCCACTGAAAATCTCTCACTGGCTACAGCAATGCTCTTCTGTCTGTGCTAGTCACCTGCAGTTGAATGAGACTGGCAAGAAAATAGAAAGGATGAAATCCAGGCCCGATGAATTCAGCAGGAATGTCACAAGTTCTTTTAAAGGCAGTCCTGAACACAAATTACATTTTCTTTAAACTTAAACTCTTCTCTTGCCAGTCTCTTCTCTTTTAACCTATCTCTTGTTGTAGACATTAAAGGAAGGATGTCTACCACTCCAAATGTACAACATCCCAAAAATGATCATTTCCCAAGTGTAACTTTGAAAACCCAAAAAGGGGCACAATGGCAGGAGGGCACAATGGCTTCCATTGTGCTACTTTGTCATCTGGTTCTCATTTACTGAGTTCAGCCACCAAAAGGACAATAGGAGAAATGAGAGTAGCCATCTGTGGAGGAAAGCAACACCAAACAACCCTGTTGACTGCAGTTCTCTTAAATGCAAATAACTTTCTAAAACAAGTATCTTGGTTTCATTTTCAACCACCTGCAGATGCCCTGGTGCTTGTGCTTCCCCAGGGCAGCCCTTCAATCTCTTTTACTCCTCCTCTGGTTGAGGATCAGGAATCAGTTCATTTGCACCACAACAACAGGTGTGTGCTGGCTGCCAACATCCCCAGTCCCTTGTGGTCTCCCCTTGTAGGGAAGTCATCTCAGATGTGGCTTGGACTTGCCATCCACAAATTGGAACTTTACCCTCCAGAGCAGATTCACCACACTTACCCAGAATTTTGGAAGTCAAATGAAATTATATTTACAAAAGTAGACTAAATATAGAAGCATTAAAGGCAATAAATGTGTACAAGGTATATTTACATACATTTAGAGTACATACATTAGAGTCACAACAGCAGACAGCCCCTGTAGGATGTCAGCTCTCTCTTCCCCCTCTGTGCAGACCCTCAACCCGCGAGGCACAAAGGAGCAGAGGCAGTGTCACAACCAGCACACTCTTTTTGCCTCCCCCCTGTACCTTTGCAAACTCAAACAAGACTGGGCAGGCAGCCGGCAAGGTCACAGGCAGAGCAGAGAAGCTAGAAGCAAAGCAGGAGGCAGCCAGAGATAGAAACAAGCTTGTGCTGCAAAATATAAGATGTTCAGCAGTCCAGTGGAAGGAGAGAAACTTCTGTTGCATTATTCTGTGTCCAGTCCCTAAAACTGTTTATCCTTTAGACATTCTCTGGAACATCAGACACAGCCTTAAAACTGTAACACCAATCAAGAAAATATTGCTTTCTTTGTGAAACTACCTTGATTTTTTTCAGTGACAATTCTTGCCCTTAGAATAATTTTTCAAACCCTTTGATCCCTTGGTGATTTTTCATCTTTGCACTTGGTGTTGAGGGGGATTAGCACTCTCCTGCCCACCTGCCAGGAGGGGGACCTACAGACTTCGCTCCAGAGTGCAGCTCCCTATAGTTGTGGATTCAAGACATCAGCTTGGGCCTGGCACGTCAAAATCTGCACCTTTACAGCCCTGTTGATGCCATAGGAATGAACCAACATAAACACAGGCTGCCAAATCATCTGCTACTCAAAAGCTCCAGGCTCTTTGGGGGTGACCTAGCAGATTCCCTACCTGCTTCAGTCTCTGGAAGTTGTTCCAACACCTCATACAAGTATTTACAGTTCTCTTGTACAATTCCATTGCCACAACACAAATAAGACAAAACAAGACTCCATTAAGCAACTTATCTCCCCCATGACCCACAGCACCTATAGAGAGAGCATTTGATTTCTAAAGGTGAAGGACAGGCCTGGAGACACTGGCAGCTCTGCACATTCGGAGTAACCACAATGTGCCACAGGATATGTTTGATGTTAACAGCTTTTAATTAACTTTGGAGTGCAACAGTTGGGTATTTACAAGCTCAGTGAAATTATGTATCTTTCTTTATCACTGGTACCTGTGTGATGAATTATTTATGACTGATCATCACAAACAGACAAACCCCCAATAATACATGATCTTCACTATCTTTCTTCTCTAGTTCAAATATTAAGTCTGCCATCATTCTCCTGAAGACTCTGTAGTTTGGCACAAAAGGAGGTAGCAATAAAGAGACAGAAACTTAATTACTTGCACATAAAAGGATGAACACATCTGCCAGGTGCTGTCAGCACCAAAAGCTGGATTCAAATACCTAGAAGTTGTCCCTTCAAGCTACCAATTCGCATGCCCACAAGCTTTTGGGTTCACTGGACACTTTCTGAGGTAGCCTTTAAACAGTGATACTTTCCACTTACCCTACCTGGTCATGTCTGGGAGCTCAGCCCAGTAAGCACATTGAGGCTGGAGGAATTTTAGGCAGGGAACAAATGCCAGGAAGTTTGCTCTGATATATCATCTCCTCATGCCTGCAGGCAGAGAGTCTCTTCCCAGCACCGCAGGAATACAGGTTAGCCTTTGGAGGTGCTCCACGCCTCCAAAACCAAGGGCTCCTTACTTCTGTGACTTGAGGACACAAACCCACTCTCTGGGTCAGCCACATCTTTCATCTTTCACATCCACACACAACAAATCCAAATAAACAGGTCTATGATCCTGTCTTGTTGATGAACATGGGTGATGAAACTCTGAAGAACAGCTGGACCAAGGTACCTTACAGCATGGCATTTCTCCCCATGAGGCATCGCTGTGCTCCCCAGCACTCGAGTTTAAATATTTCTCATGTCATACATCTCTTGCTTTTTTTCACATGCAGTTCTGTGCATCAGCTCCTAAAATTTGTATCTCTCAGAGCTGGGTTTCTTAACCACCTTCTCACAGGTCATAGGTGAGCGGGAAATGTTGAGTGCCTCAGGAGATGCTAATGGAATGTGACATGTGTCAGTTATAAAGTGTCCAGTCCTCAGAAGAGGAGACCCAGGAAGAAGCTGTGACAGCCCACACCAGCGCTTGCAGAGCCTCAGCCAG
This sequence comes from Semnornis frantzii, assembly GCA_013399775.1. Taxonomy (NCBI): domain Eukaryota; kingdom Metazoa; phylum Chordata; class Aves; order Piciformes; family Ramphastidae; genus Semnornis; species Semnornis frantzii. The sequence goes on from VWYK01110571.1 coordinate 164,098, forward strand.
GAGGGGAAATTATCCCAAGGCCTTGCCAATCGGACACACACTTCACCATGGGGGACTACAGCTTCTGGGTGACATGAGCTGTGCAGCAGTATTTGTCAAAATGACAGGCTCCCACTTCTGGGGGCTTGCTTTTTCTGCACTCATTCCAGCCCTTCGGTTTAGCTGAATCAAATCCCAGCTTCATGCAAGAATCAAAAGGTTTCAGCACTGACACAGCAAATCCTTCTTTATGCCACATTATTTCTTGTGCTGCTGGGTCAGTTCCCAATTCGATTGGGAGTGTGTCCCAGATGTTTCCTAACAGTTAAAGGCAAGGGCTGGTTTCTGTTCAGGATGATTGCTAGGCAATGTCTTGTTGACAAGATTAGCCTCTATTCACAGACAGACTATTCCAAGGAGTGCCAGCACAACTGATTCTAATTATTTCCTAGCAAAGCATGAGAGCTCAGGAGCTGCAATAAGGGCACAGAGTTCCCTTCCACACTGCCATTTCAGCTTATGCACTTTCAAGCCAATGGCTCCTGATGTTAAGGCGACAGTAAAAGAAAGAGTTGGAATGCAGTCTTGATGTTAAAAAAGAGCTTCCACGTTAGGGCAACGTGTTTATTTGCCACTTGCATTGGTTTTATTGGCACAGCAAGCAGATCGTGGCCCATCAGTATTTCAGAAGCCAATGTGTCTGCCTCTAGACATCTTACTTTCTACAGCGTAACACTCAGCACTCAAAAGAAAATGCCATTTTTGTGCACGCTAAGAAAATGCTCATACCCTCATACCATAATTGGCAACCAACAGCCAGCATTGCGTTGGCAGGAGAGGACTCCACAGGGCCAGCAGTTACATTCTTAGCTGATAGCAACACAGTATACTGCAATGGCACACAGGAGAATTTTTCCACCACAACCCTCTTAACTGTTGCTCTACTAAACTCCTTGTAGTCCAAATAATAGAACAGAATTCCCAAACTCTTTCCTGATCCAAGTAGCCCTAAATCTGCAGCATCCACCAGTCTTCATCCTGGAAGTGCTCAGACTTTTCTTTCTGAAATACTAATCTGCAGTGCAAATAAAAGCAGCGATCCTGTCGCAAGCCATACTGAAAGCAGCTGCTGGGTGCTCTCTCTTGAAGACATGCAGAACATGACTCCAAAAAGTGACAAGTGAAGCTTCAGCCTCACTGAGAGCAGGAGAGAATACCAAAGCTCTCCCTGAAATGGCTGATGCCGTGCGCGTGGAAAGTCAGGACAGACATGGCATGATCTCCCTGGGCCCTGCGAGACATGAGCAACACAATTCAAAGGAAACAGTTCCTTCTGCTCTCGATGGCATTACCTGAGGCATGGCAGATGCCAGACAGTTTGGTGTTTATTAGCAGTGAGTAGCAAGTTTGGCAACTGGAATCGGCTCAACCCTCTCACATGTCTGCAATTTCCTAGCACCATATGGTCAGTGCAGATCTCTCTGACTGTCTTCCGGCTGAAGTTCAGCTGCTTCACAGAACAAGCAAACTTGAGGTTAGACGCATTGAAGATGTAACAATAAGCAACAGAGATATTTTGGTGGGGGGCTGTAAATCTCCTAGGAAGTGCAATCGCTCCTTGAACGAGTTAACAGTTGGTAATAAAATGCTTAACCATTGGTCTTTGGGGTCTGGGGAACCAGGTGAGATGTGTACTTACCCCTAGACCTCACGAGACCAGTGGGAATGAACTGAAGCATGAGCACAATGAAGCCCCTGAAGTGCTGTAAACCCCACAACTGCTGACAGCTCAGAAAATGGCACATAGGTGCATCACATTTAAAGCTTCATAGATCATCATCTACATACATGTTAGGTGCCAATCAAATGCCGCTGACTTCCCAAACAATTAGGTCAAGGAGTGCTGCAGTTCATGACGTCACACCTCCTGGATTTGCAGCAAGGTGTATTCTAAAACCACATCAGAGACATCAGCCTGGTGTGGCAACCTGCTTTGTTAACAACTTACTTAAGCACTTGGTGTATTGGTGCTACCTGCAGCCAGGCAAAGTATTCACCAGTGCTTGCTGCTCCATGGCAGACAGCGAGGATCTATAAATCATATCACATAGAAAAGCCCAGGAAGGTATTTAAAGCCTGCTCTTATTTTAGCTGCTCCACAGACTTAAACAATGAGTTCAAGCCTGACACTATGGCAATGTAGTAGGTCTGGGCCTCATTAATTTTTAATCAACTGTTATCCACCATAGCTTTTGAAACAAACTGTTACTAATGACCAGTCGTATGTCAGTCTAATGAATGGGATGCAGGCTTCCATTAAAATAATGAAATTAGCTTGTTTGGACTTTTGTTCCAGTTCCACGGCACACAGCCCCAGGTAATTACAGTTAACACTACTTGTCCATATTAAAGTCTTTTATTTACTTAAGGTCTTTATTCAGGACATCCCAATTTAGTCCATCAGCTGTTTTTTATGAGCCTAAAAGTACTCATTTCATTAACAAAGAGATAAATACAGGCAGGCACTACAGAGTGCTAAAGCATCAATTACACACATGCAGAAATAGAAGCAGTGGGGAAACAGTGTGTGAGCACAATCCCTAGCCACAGACACAGCTCAGTGCCTCCCTGTGGCAGTGGCAATTACTTTCGAGACACAGAACAAGGTCTGAAAGGCATGGTTTAACCAAAGCCTTTGAGCTCCGCACTCCCTACTAGAAATAATTCCAAGTGACTTTCCCATATTAACACAAGAGCAGCACAATGCAGAACCCAGCTCAGATACCCAGGAACCTACGTCACCTCCTACAAAAGACTTCCCCCCAGCCCCTTTTGCCAAGGTCCTGCACAGGAGGTCAGACCACTGATTCCTGGTCAGCTCCTGTACCACACTATGTCAGGCAGGGTGCTCCTACGGCTGAGCTCTGTCTGATGCTCCAGGGAGGATTTAGGGACAGTCATGTCTGCAAGAGGTCAGCTCCCAATTCTTATTAGGTTAGAAAAAAAGCTAGAGCTCTGGAGAACGAGTTGTTTTTTCAAAAGACTTTGGTAGATTAAATAGTCATGCTTCTTACATAGATTTCCAGCCCCACTCTGAATTTTTGGGTTACAGTTAACCCTCATGGCAAGGAGTCCTTCAGCATGAGTGAGAATGACCTCTTCTTGCCATGTCAGAATTTCTCAAAGAGCTGGGAAAAGGGCAATAGCAAAAGGAAAAAAAAAAAAAAAACAGAGAGAGAGAGAGAGAAACAAATGCTTTAATTTTTAAAAAAGGGCAACCCACCAAAAAAAAAAAAAATCACAGAAATCTGACTCAGCTATCAATAACCTTATGAATTACCAGGAAATAACTTTTTAAAATGCCTCTACATAATCATTTCCTTCTCCCCAAACCTTCCCCAGCTCTACAACAAATTCAGAGAGAGGGAAACAACTGCAGCTGACTGTGCACTGCTCTGGGCAGGATGCTTGGCTGAGCTCCATAGCAGCTTCCTAGCTGGGCCATTCTTTGTCAGATTTCTCATGCATGGGAGAACTGCAGTTGCATTCTGCATTGCAGCTGCACAGAGTGCCCCACTGTGACACCTCAGTTTCTCTCCTGGACTGATATGGATTATTTAGATCTCAAAACAGTGCCTTTACTTCGGTTTCATTTTTTCCCTCTGGTATGCACTAGCAACAGCTGCATTTAGCAGAATCTATCCATTTCACCTTTACAAGTCCCATTGCTGAAATCCCCAATTCAGACTTGGTCCCCATTTAGAAGTTAAGTTTTCAAAATACTGACTGTTTCCAGAAGATAAAAGTTGTGAGGAAACGGCTAAATTCAGGGAATGTATTTGCAAAGGTCTACGAACTCTTCTGTATAATATGCTCTCAGAGTTACAAAAGCTAAGATGAAGTGGAAAGACTATTTCTTTCCTTCTGGCAAGGTACAAATTGCCTGTATTTAGAATTTCTGCCATAGCTTTTCAGCACTGCCAAACAAGCCTTTACCATTAATGGCGTTCAGTGGTTACTGGTAAGAGTAAGGCTGGTTTAGAACATCTCACAACTATCTGAGGAGAATGGACTTTGGAACTTTGGAATGTCAGTGTGCTGTGTCCCACAGCTACTCTGATAGGGACTGCAGAGATGAGACTAGAGAAATAGTGCCTGCACATGGGACTTCTTCCTGTCTTTGTCACACAGGTCAATTCTCCATTTCTGTTTTTAAACTCCATCAGAGCAGTGAACTGCACAAGTGCCTGCCTGGCCGCGGCTGCAGCCTGCATCTCCCCGGAGAAACGGGAGCCTGCGGGCGGATCCACCTGCACAGCTGGGCTCTGGCTGCCGGCACTACGCAGGGCTCCTTGGAAGCCTCCTTGGGGGCTTCTACCTCACCTCTGACAGCACTAACTGGCCAAATGCAAACCATAAATTTTCTTAACAGGTTGCAGATGTAATCCCCGTGTTTGCTGACTCTCCCAGAAGTTACTGGGAGTGCAGACAGTACTATTTTTATTGCTGCAACAAATAACAATGAATTTTCTCCCTTCCAAGAATCTGACTGCAACTGCTCCAGGCATGCAGGCAGGTGTGTGGTGTTCCACAGGCAGCGGTCCTGAAGCTCTCACAGCTTTTCTCAGCTGCTGTCATCTCAGCCACTAATTTCAAAAGGTATTAGAATATTCATAGCTGCTTCCAAACAGATTAGGTGTCAGCAGTAAGTCATACGAGAATAACTTGGCAAAACATTTTTATCCTTTTATATGCAGCTGTTCAAATTTTTGTGGCAAAGGAGATTGTTTCATTCAGCTCTGGTATGTGGATTTACCTTTGTAATACAGAGGTGTCAAAGGTATGAAGAGAGATCAAGAATTCAGAAAGCAAAGATAGAGGTGGGTATTTTTACTGAAGCACAGAGAGATACCTGCAGTACAGACATCCTCCATGAGAAAACAATAGGAAACTTTCCCACCAGCTTCAGAATAAGAGCAGATCAATAAGCACAAGGCTAACAACAAGAAGCAGAAGCAAGAGACAAAAACAGTGCCCTCACTGTGTTTCTTTGTTTTCTGTTTTGGTTTGTTTTGTAATTTAGAACTCACACCAATAAAAGAAAGGTATTCAACAGGCAGGAATGGACTCCACCTGCCAGACAGACACCAAGCAGCAAGGGCCAAGCACACTTAAAACTCGAGTTCTTGAGATATTTACTCATCTGACTAACTGAAAGAAATTAAACTCAATTCTTTTTTTTTTTTCCTTTTTTTTTTTCCTTGGTGGTATTTTTCTTAATTGACTCAGGGATTCACTCCTGTGGCTGTTTTTGGATTTCAACACAGATCTGTGCTGAAGATGTGAAGCTAGCTCCACAGCCGCACTGGCTGTGCTGCCCTGTGTTGTGCTGCAGTGGCTATCATAGTAGGCACAGGAATACAGAGGAGCTGTGCTCGTCTGCCACCCTAGGCTTCCCCTGGCACCCACCACAAGATGTACCTGACTCTCATGCATCTCGTGACTGAGATTTACAAAACTCACTCTGCTTTGCTGGCACTGCCTGCTGCTCCACGGCATTTGCAGGAGCTGCCTGCACGCTGCAGCGCTGACCAAACGTGCTGGCTGCAAAGCTGCTCGGGTGTGAAATTCCTCCACAAGCCAAAAATTAAACTGCAGGAGAGTTCACAAGGGTAATTCTTGCCCGTCTCACATGCAATGACATGAAAAGAGTAACGAGAGGACTTCAGAGCAGTGCAAGATCAGATCTAGTTCATGTGGAAGAACTACCTGAACACTTCCAAGCTGCACAGTTCACAACGCTCTCAGTTTAGCCACCTCCCTTCCCAGACTTTCTGCATCAGTGCATTAAGTGATCTCTGTTTGAAGGCTTGTTGCATGCTCTGTAGTTAACTCCAGGATACTCAGATACATGGAACTCCTTTGAAGCAGATGGACTCAGCAGCCCTGAGAAGCCTTAGGCCTTCTTGATAACACAGAGAAGTGTCCTCCTAAAGCCCAGGAATGCTTAGAGCGGGAGACTTTCCATTTATCTTCAATCACACTTTGGCTCCAGCCCAGCAGGTGAACAGAAACACATTACAAGACTTCACTAAAATAAAATCATTTCTAATCTTCCCATCTTCCTCCAAGTTCTCTTCCTTCTGCTGGCTGATAACCTGCAGCTATCAGGATGTAAATGTGTTAAACTCTTCCTCCTTGGCAGACCCAATCCCACGAGTAGGTACCTAAAATGCTAAACTAAAGCTGAACTGCAACAAATCATTTGAACTAAAATACTGTATTCCAAGTGAAAAATCTGCACAAAGGCTGGAAAAGCTGCTGGTGTCTTTGCAGAAAAGGCAAACTCATCATTTGTTTAGGCACCTTCAGGGCAGAGGAACCAATAGTCTGGAGCTCCTGGCTCTGCTTCTCACCAGTTTCTCAACTGTAATTACCCAGCTTTGTAAGCACAAACAAGATTTGTACCAATGAACACAACAGCTCTTGAGGTCTCTCATTCAGAGCAGGAGCCAAAGCCTACCAAGGTTAATGAACTTGAACTTTGAGTCAAGCCAACATAAAACAGCAATGAAAGCAGCCTGTCTGTGATGTCCCTGAGTACATCTGTCCAAACTAATTAACACTGTGCTTCTCTCCTGCTCCAGCACACACTACAACAGCCCAAGGCCACTTCTTTAACTCTTCTGGGAGAAGCTGAGAAGGACAGGCCCAGCTCCTCCCATGCATCAGCAAGCCTTTGGAGGCTGGGGTACAGACCACAGCTGCCCTCATCAGTACCAGTCAGTGAGAGCATGGATAGGAGTTGTGTGCTCAATCATTGTTAGCCTGGCTATTGAATTTATTCAAGGAAAAGGAGCTGCTTCCACTTTGTTTCCATGACAACAACCCTAAGAATTTTGTCTTCATATAAGTGAGTTATTGCTTTTTGTGCTTCCATAGTCTAGTCAGAAAAATTAACATAATATGGTCTCAAGAAAGACAATCAAACCTTCCTATCCTCCCAATGCTCCTACAGGCAGCAAATTCTTAGATTTCATTACCAGAGTTGAAAAGCAATCCTGGTTCCTATGAGTATTAACAACAAAGAGATTTAATTTCAAAACAACTTCCATTAAAGAAGATTCTTTTGATGTCTTACTCTGTCTGTACAGTACATGAACAGCCTGACCTACTGCTGCCTTTTGAAAAGCTGCTTTGAGATATTTATCCATAAGTTATGGTCATGATTCTCTTCCATGTATAGTTCCCGCTTCTATTTATTGGTTATGTAGTCATAATATTTTCAGTGCCACCAAAAAGTGTCTTCCCCAGAACAAGAAGATCAACACCTGCACAAGGCAGCCATTTGGGAGCAGAGAGGAAGGAAGATCAGAATCTGAGCACTGCTGACTTACCCTTTGAATCTACAGGGCTACAGCTGCAGTGTCTGCACCCCAAACCCCACAGAACAGGCACAAGGTTAAAGCATCATTTCCACTGAAGGTGCTCTCCTAAGAAGTGAATCCGAACCAAAAGGTCCTCATCACAGAAGGAGCATTCAGAATAGTCTTGAGTTGAGCAAGTTGGTGACTGCCTTTTAGAAAAGAATATTTAAGGGGGTGGGGAAGAAAATGTCTAAGGAGTCCATTAGCAAGACACTGAAGTGGTACATCTTGTGTCACCTCCATCAGCCCTTGCTTCAATAGCTGAGCAATGCCAAATGGGCACCGCACACTGCTCTTACAGACAAATGCAAACAGCAGAGCATTCTCTGCTCAATCTTTTCTACAGACAGGCAAGAAGAAGAATCTAATCCCTGTGCCCAGAGTGCTCCTAACAGAGGACAGCTCCTGCAGCCTGAGTGGAGCGAGCACTGCAGCGATTTCACAGCACAGCACAGCTGGGACACTTCTGTGTCACAAGACAAGGGCCATGGTGAGACAGAGCTCATCATGTGGCAGTTCTGCTTCCCTCTCTGGAAGGCTTAATGCACTATCTGAAAATGTGGGTCCACCACCAGCCTTTTTTTATGATTGTGACTACCCTGGAGTTGACTCGAGGAGCAGCTGGCAGGTCTGATGGATTCTGGGCTCCTTTCAGCATTTCGAGATGGATGGGTTCCTGAGCATGGCATTTATGCTGCTATCAGGCACACTAAATCAGCCACAGAACAATGAATGTTTTAAGGTCAGCCAAGCAGGAGAATTCAGGTCTGTAAGCAGTAACAGCACAGAGGATTTTCTTCAGCAAGAAAAGGGAAAAGGAGCACCTTTTGAATAAAGCATGGTCAAAATATTGAAGGGCCAGGAGAGGACACAAAGCCAGAGAAGCTAAGCCAGTGCATAGGCCCGTGCCTGGTTTGGCTTTGGAAGACATTAACCTTTTGATAGATAGTTCTTTTTTGCCCTGAGACACATGAGCATTTCAGACATGAGACAAACTGGACAGTGCACACCCTCAGTCACTGACTGCTGCGCTCAGAGTATAGCTGCAGAGAGGAGTGTGAGATGCTGGTTAATTGGCATGACAGCCATACATAGAACAGAAAATAACAGTTCCAGATCCATCCAGCAGTCCTGGGGGCTGAAAGATTCCTTCCCCAGATGCAGACTTTCTGAGCAGCAGACTAGTGGCCAGCACTAACTGGACATGAATTTGATTTTTCACCTAATTAAAAAAACTTACTAAGTAAATGGTTAGAAGTGGATATTCGTCCTCTGGTGTGTTGTGATTGCGTAGAAGAGGCAAGATTCACCTGACACTCTGAAAGACTCATTTGGAGTTACAGAACTCCAATGATGCCAGCTACAACGTTGTTAAAAACCCACAGTTTTATTTCAGGAGACAAGGAAGGTCTTAAGTTAGTTTTTATGCCAAATCAGTCAGTCTTGTTAATTAGACAGAAGAATGAGCATATCTTCTGTCTCCACTGGAGCAGTCGAGGGGCACCACAGCTTACACTAGCTAATCCTTAGAATAACTGTGAAGCAATCAGGAACCATCAGTCATGTATAAGAAATATGTAATTGCTCCTCCTGGCATAAAGGGAGTCACAAGAAAAGAGTAACTGAGGTTTGGATCAGGAGTCTGGGTCATTTACACAGCTGGGCTGTAAGATCCTACAAGGTCTTTGCCACTGACACACACAAGAACAGAAAAGAGGTTTGCTACAACACAAGGCTCCATCCAGAACACTGAGGAGGAGAGACCTTGGCAGCTACCCCAGGAAAGGAAGTGACATCAGTGGGCAAGTAGCCAGTGCAGGAGGCTGTGCTGAGAGGTCTGTTCTGCTCGTATATGTTCAACGCTGGCATCACTCCATGCACTCCAGTGGCCTCCTCCTCTGCATGCAGGACCTCTGCTGAACCAGCCAAGTGGTGCCAGCAATCAGTAAAACAGTTAGGAATTAATTATTAGTGCCTCCCTTTCTCTTATTAATGATACACCCATCTTTCCCAGCCACTTTCACACCCTTAATAGAAAACGCTGGCTGAGCCAGGAAGCATTGCATGGCTATGAGCATGAGAGCCTAACTTCTCTCACGAGTCAGAGTAACTGAGCCCTTACAGCCCACTTTGCTGAGAGAAAGCAGAATCGGGAGAGATTGTAGTGGCACTACAATCTTTGTCCTTCCTCCCCTGATAGTCAAAAGGTCACTCTGTTTATTATCAGAGCAAGGGCACCAGCTTAGAGGAACCACTAAGTCTTATCCATAAACCAGGGGGCCTAAGGCTCTGGGCTCAGCATCAGTGAGGCAATTAAGCATGTCAGAGCCATTTCATGTAAGCCTTTCTCTTCAAACCAAATCTCTAAGCAATCCTGTTTGGGATGGGGAGAAAACTGTTGTTTCCATTTAACCTTTAGCCAAGTGTGTGGACTCAACCCAGATCCAGTTTTAAAATATTGATAAATCCTGGATAATACCAATGAATACAGATGGGCAGTAAGGTCTTGAAAAGGACTGGAAGAAGAGTAGGAATTAATGGTTATAGTAAATGCAGAAGTCACAAACAGGATTTCATTTGAGATTTTCCTAGTCAGAAACATAAGTGAATAAAACCATGCAAATATTACCCCAAAGAGCAAGAAGTGAGGTGTGTGAGGATAAAAGAGAAGGATTAGGAAGTGGCAGGAGGAGATAGGCTTTTCCTGAGCTCCACTGCCCTTCGTTCTACTCTGTCTAATTCCCATCATTATTTTTAGGCAGAAGGAAGTTTCATTTGCAGAACATAATTGCCTTGCCATTTTCTATCCTCCATGTATCGCTTTCTATCCTCCATGTATTATTTTTGCTTGATGCTATTTTCTGGTTTGTATCATTTACCAGGGCTGATTCTTCTTTTTAATCCTGCTCCAGTCTCTCTTTTCTCTGCTAAAACATGGCCTTGCAATGTCTGACAAGAGGTTTGGCATTTACCCGTGGTGGGAAGGAATGCAGATTGCATCTGTGTGTTCCTAAAACATTTCCCTTATGCTCCCACAGCAGCTTTTTGTGGACAATAGTTTGCATCCCTATCAATATCCTTTGATTCATTACACACTTTTTTGCCTACTGACTTTCCAAAGTTTAACATTGTTGTGCCACTCCTCTCTGCATGTGCTGTATTTTATGAATATTTCCAACTCAATTGCATTGTGAACACTCACCCTTACAAGAGCTCACCAGCATTCTATCTTATTTATCATACAGGTCCTGCTTCATATCCTGGGACTACATCTAAAATATTCTGGTTTTTTTTTTTCCCTTTGCTTTATATAAATTTTGAGAGGAAACAATCTTACACATTACAACTTGTTGGTTTTTTTGGTGGTTTTGTTTCCTCTGGCATGAAACAATTTTTATTGCTGTCAAGCTTGAAGCAGTTGAAATCCTCTGTGGTCAGCGCTCCATCCTTTTAATGAATAAACAACTGCATAAATATTTCTCGGGTTTCCTGCTCACCCTTTCATGAATAACATGCTCATGATCATGCTCTTAACCATTCCCAGACTGTACTCTAACTGCACTATCTCAGGGGTTTTGTTACCAACTTAACTAAGTCCAAGCATTATACAGCTCCTTATCTGTCCATCTGTCGCTCTGTGTACCTCCCCCAGCTGAGTCTGGCTGTAAAATCTGCAGTATTTCATTAAATGACTTTCCTTAGAATTTTCTCAGACCTCTGGTTTGTATGGGATTTGACCTCTAGCAACCTCCAAACAAGGCTGAAAATTCAAAGGACTCTTTCCTTTATCAAAGTGATTTCAGATCCCACTCTGAATGCACTACAAGTCTTACAAGCACCAAGCACAGGAGCTCCTGCTACAGCTCTCACTCGCAGCAGGCTGGAGGAGCTACTGCTCGACAGTGATTGCAGTCCCCAGGCTGGCTTGCGTAACGTGGCTGTTTGCCTGAGCCCACAACACTGTCCTTGAAACAGTCAGGGATGACAAGGACCCTAGCAAGAGTCATGGTTACTGCCTCTTGGATTTCCACTTCTTCCTCGGCTCCAGGAATATGGATTCCTTCCCACAGCAGAACCAGGCTGGGATTTTTGCTGTATCTAATCCCTGGCTGGTGAAGCAGAAACCCAATGGCATCATACACACATTTGGACTCCAGTACTCTGAAGCCCAGCCCAACAAGAGTAAAAAGCCTGCAGCCGCCTGTACCCCAGGGTCACTTGCACCATGAAGTACAAGGTAAAACTGGTAGTGGTGCAGTAGAGACGGTACAAAGATCATGCCCCCTTTAATGCTACCTTAAATTAATACCAACAAAAATATTAGATGGGTTATAGGTAAAATTTCAGTGTTGGAGGGTCTCAGCATTGCTTTCTGCGCAGCAGTTAATTTCTTCATAGGAAAGCAGATAGCATTAGAAAAAAAGCAGGTAGGCTGCAAAAAGGCATTTGTTGGATTGCACCCAGCTGGAACTAGGCTTTGCTTTAGCAGATAGCATTAATCTACTGCAAGCAACTCAGATAAACAGTTACCTTACTCATCTAGTCCAGCTCAGGTACCTCTTCTGTGTATTTGGTCTACAGGCTCCATGGGGAAAAAAAAAAGTTATTGATCCTTTTAATTGGTAAGAACCTCACTGAGTGACAAAACTGTCCACCTACTTTCTCTAATTAAGACAAATCCAATCATCACACACAAGTGTGGACTGCGAGTCTGTAAATATCAGCCATCAGTCTTCGTGCAGTGGCACCCACAGCAGATCTGTTCCCCAGCCATCTGCACAGCGAAGCATTCATCAGGAGCGACTTACCAGCTTGGTACTAGTCTGCAGGACGGCAGCTGGCCAGGAGGTGCCAGCGTTCCCCAATGCCCGCAAACCACGGGACTGCCCTTAGAGAGGCCTTCCAGGCTCTGGGGCAGGGAGTTCTGCTCGAAATCCAGGGGAACAGCCTTGCAGATCAACCATCTCTCCACTCGCCCAGAAGAAGCTGTAGTGGCAAAGCTCGGGGAGAGGTGGAAATGTAGAACGGTGCTGCAGGACATCGCTGAGGCAGCGGCCGCTGCTGCAGGGGGAGCAGAGCGGACGAGTGCCGCACCTGCCGCTGGAGGTGGCATGAGAGCCAGCTTCTCCCAGAGCCTGGCACCAGAGGCAGGGCCTCTCAGCACTCAGCTTGGCCACTGGTACCTAAAAGCATCCCCACCGTGCCAAATGCAAGCACTCACTCTCTGGTGTTACCCTGCTAGGCCAACCAGCTCCAAGTACCAAGTGTGCTGTGCGTGCTGGGGGCTCGCTCACCAGGGCCTGAGACACCCTGCAGCTCAAACACAGAACCACAGAGAGCAGAGAGAAAAATGCTTCAAGCAGCAGAATGTTGCTTCTGGATGTACATAGTGGAGCAGAAGATGCTCCCCTCCAGAGTCCCTTGTCTGCATAACCCTGACAAGCAACTAATCCAGCTGGGGTGATTGGTGCAGCCGATAGCTGCCTCTACCTCGCTGGTGGGTGCCACGTTGATCTAACAGGGACTCACTTCGTTCCCTTGACAGCTTTTAAAACGTGAACACAATTAGTTTCCTTTGAACACTGCAAGTCTGTTTTATTGCATGGCTGGATTTTTTAATTGACTAAAAGAAGTACTCATTAGGAAACAACTTGTGCAAGCTCAGCATGCAGTTCTGCACCTCAGCCAGTCCTCAGCAGAGCAGGACCAGTCCACAGACACAAGGAGGAGTCTGGGCAGGATATAAACAATTCATCAGGCTCTCCGTGCCCCATCCTCTGCATCATTCGCACTCCTTTTGGTACATATAATAATTAATCAGCATTGGCTACCTGTGTGCTGCCTTTCAAGGATGATCTCAGGAGAGTGTGAATGGAGGTCAGCTAGACAGAGGACTCTGAATTGATGGCTGCACCAGGCAGCCAGCATCGTAATTTATTTCCTTTGCTGGCAGGCACTAACTGTTCCTTCTGCTGAAGAAAATAGTCAGTAATGGAAATCCTGCCACCACCTTAATTATAACATCTCCAGCTTGATGCCAGATTAATGAGTGGTGGCAGAATAACATTTTTAAAGTTTGACTAATGATGATGTATGTAATGACTGAAGCACGAAGGCACCTGCGACCAGGAATACTCCAGCTGTAGACCAGTTTGTCCTATTATGTGACAAAAAGGAAAAGAAAAAAAAATATTCGAGAATTTGAAAACCTATGTAAGGTGTTTTATTTCCTTATGCTGATGAGGTGTGGGAAACCACTGTCATTTAAAGGAGAGCATTTTTAACCTGAAAAATACCGAGTGTCACATCTTACTACAGAAGCAAACAGGGGACAGCAGTGACCGTACATAATTGTTCTCTACTTGAGGAAGTACTGAAGCAAGGAGCAAGGTTTAGACACCACATTACAATCCTGGGGTTCTTGTTTGTCTCCCAGCACCAACTTCTGCTGACTAGCTCTGGAAAGAGGCTCATGCAGCAGCAGAACACACACCCCTCTTCCCCAGGGGAATGGCACAGAAAGATGACATTGAAAAGCTTCTCCACGTTCAGAGGACGAGTCCAGCAAAACTAAGGAAGATTAACTGCTCCAAATCTATCCATGGTCAAGAACCAGGAAAGGAAATAAACAAACCCTTTTGGCTCGTCTTTATGCATCATAAACCAAATTAAATTAGGTTTTTGTTCACTGTGTTGTGTAAAAAAGTAATTTTGTCAGGAGTCACTGTGACACAGTCAGGCTGCTTCTCAATCACCGCACAAGCAACTTTCCTCAAAGATTATTTCCCAAGGAGATTTAAAATACCAATGTGTTTTTTGTGAGGTTTGTGCCTTCCGTACCTCGCACCCAGCTTTACTTCAAATGTCTGCTGGGATTCTAAAGCCACTGATATTGCTCATATTGGTCTGGCTAATGCATTTTATTAGAAGTAAAGCTGCAGGAATTCTCCCACCGTAGTGAGAGAAGGGAAAATGCACTCCTTGTGACTATTTACTAGCGAGATTAAAATGCATCTTGTAAAACAAAACCAGCAAGGAAATAACAAACCTAAGTGCATACACAGGACTTTTGCACACTAGCCCACGTGTTAGTAAGTGCAATGAACTGCAGATACCAGGGGGATATTTACACATCTGCAGAGTGTGAGAGGTGGAGGGAGTCTGACATTTCAGCTGCAAGTTGTGACTCCTGAAGAACCTCTTCTCCCATCTTCACAAGGAACACACAGATTTGTGCCTCTTCTCTGGAGAAGAGCTTTTACAAAGGTTTGCTTTGCTGGTTCTGTAGGTACACTGCATATTTACAGATACACCCCCTACCCTGACCAGCTTGAACTGCTGGTTTAGGCATAGCAAGAGGGTTTAAATAGCTGCCATGTTTTCAACAGAAATACAACAGTAGATGCAGAAATACAGGACCAATTTTCAAGATGAATGAAAGCTCTATTGGAAGAAATGAGTTGGCATATATATATATAAATATTATAGATAGATAGATAGCTATATAGATAGATAGATAGATGCATGCATATGGCCTCTGTGTGTGCATGCATGTGTGTGTGTGTGTATAGATCAAGATCTTTCTCACGAGGCTCTGCAGTTGCATTCTGGAATTGGAACATCTGCTCTAGCAGCAGTTTGCTGTGTAATCAATAATGTTGGAAGAAGCTCCCCATATATCTTTTTCTTTTTATGTTGCTGCCATTTGTAGACCAACTGCAGAAAGTTCATCAGTGTAAGCTGAAGAGACATGGTAGGTGAACTGAGAGCAAAGGAGCTGCAGCATTCCCGAGAGCCTGGTTGCAGGAAACGAGCCCTGAAGCCCCACCTCTAGGCTGGCATACGAAGCCTTGCTTCAGTCTGTACCGGAGAGTCAGCACCCAGCGGAGCAGGCAACAAACATGCAAGACTCGCAGCTCTCGGTTACAGGCTCCCTTTAAAACTAACGGGAAAGGTCTGGCACTGCTGGGAAGCTTTCCTGTGCTTCCCCTTAACATTTGAGGGTGGTGCAAATTGCCACACTTCATGTGTTCAGTCAGGGCTGCAATTCACCAGGTCGTGGGGGTGCTGTCCAGATTCTTCTGAACACAGTGATAGCTACAGGGCATCTTCAAAGATTACAAAGAACTGTTTCAACAGCGACATTTAAATTCCTAAGAGCTGAAAATAACTAAACTGAATAAATATCAATACCAAGGCTCAGAGCTCCTCCGCCTGACCTCCTCTTGCCTTCCTTCTCCTTCTTAGGAGTGCTGCTGCATCCCATGGTAGCAAAGTTACTGCTTACACCAACAGCCTGCAATCAGTGCAGCAAGGCACAAACAATCCATCTTGGGGAACATTTCGGCTTTGAGTTGCTATCACCACATTGCTCTGCACATTAATACAAAATCATGGTGGTAATTATCTTTCTCCAAGAGCCTAAAATGCAAAGCAAACACTACCAAATGCCATTTTCACACAGGGTTGCTACCCTGCCTATTCTGTCTTCCTGTAGTGAGATTTCTACGTTTTCTCAGATTCCATAGGAGAAGTCCCAGAGGGATTTCTGGAGCACAGGCAATGCAGAGCAGACTGGACTGCTGGATGGAAAGGCTGAAGCAGATTTTCTAGAGCCCCTTGTCTCCCTTTATGCTTTTCCCCAGCTTGTCAATAAGTACCAGCAGACTTACCTTGAAATCAAAATTGTCTGCTGGAGCAGACACAGCCTTGGTCACTGCATGAACCTGTCAGCTTCTCCTCCCTATTGCCCTGGTGCTGGTGAGCCTGCACTGCTGGTAGGGCTCTTTACTGTAACCCAGCATTACATGGCAGTTCACTCAGCTGTCAGTCACACAAGTTGCATCCTGACCCACTCCAGCCCCTATTCAGCCACGTGCAGTTTGGCAGGGGTCATATTTGTTCTGACTTGTTTTTAACAACAAGACTCTCACCTCCCCTTGCTACAAATGAAGGCAGGAAGGGGGAGAAGCACTTCATCTGACAAAACTGGGAGCAGAACTGCTTTTAAAGACTATAGTAATTGCTTTTAATGATTCTGACAGTCTGAACTTCACCTTTTGCACAAATAACTACTTCACATGCCAGAGAAATGTCAGATAGTACTTCAAGCAGATGACTTCAATATTTCAAAATAACTGCTACACATCAGTTCAGGCATGAATGTTGACCCACTTACAGGGCCGCTCCTTTTCCCTTCACTGCTAGATAGGGATGCTCATAGCTTCCCCTGACTCCGTACAGGGAAGTTGCCATGGTTCCATATGGATTATGGAAAGGAGAAAGTCTAGGCCATAAACCCATCATGACTTACAAAACCCTTTCTGTTGTGTGGGAGTGGAGACCAACTCCCAGACGCGCTGCCTCTAGACTTGTCTGCTTCTTGTCTTCAGAAGTGCTTACCAGCCAGAGGCACACATTACATACTGATGTGTGGTTTGACACAAAACCAGGCTCTCTTATGAGCAAGGAAATCCAAGCCAAAAAGCATTTACACTCAGGAGAGAGAAAAGCAGTGGGAAAGAAGCAATTTTACCTTTACAAATTTGCAGGTGCATTTTACTTTGACACTTTCTGCCTATTTTAATTGCAGGTCAAACAGAAGAAACCTATGGACAAGGAAATGTAGGTGGAAGTGGTTAAAATGGGGGTTTTTTTGGTGATTGTTTTCTTTTTCAGGCCAGACTGTGGGTAAAACACTCTCTACCTGTCCATCCCCCCCAGACAGGCAGCCTGGAACAGTCTCGGGTGTACAGAGGATGACAGAGGGCTGTCTGCCCTATCGCTTCTGTCATTGCAACCTCAGGGAATCACCTTCCCAGGCTTCTCTCACCCAGAGTTCATCAGGTCACAGCCATAATGTGGAAGTTCCTTGTCAGTTGAATTAAAAGCTGCATGGCAGATCCAGCTGCAGTGCTGCACTCTGTAAGGGAAATCAGAAACACTCTTTGAAATGCAGGGGTGATGCAGGGCAGTAAAACCAGCACCTCTTGGGTTGAGGTTCCAGCAACCAGCCTATGCATTCCCCTTAGCCATGCAGACTTCTCTCTCTCCTATGCATTCCCCTTAGTCACGCAGCCTTCTCTCTCTCCTATGCATTCTCCTTAGCCATGCAGCCTTCTCTCTCTCCTATGGATTCCCCTTAGCCATGCAGCTTTCTCTCTCTCCTATGCATTCCCCTTAGCCATGCAGCCTTCTCTCTCTCCTATGCATTCTCCTTAGCCATGCAGCCTTCTCTCTCTCCTATGCATTCTCCTTAGCCATGCAGCCTTCTCTCTCTCCTATGCATTCCCTTTAGCCATGCAGCCTTCTCTCTCTCCTATGCATTCCCTTTAGCCATGCAGCTTTCTCTCTCTCCTATGCATTCCCCTTAGCCACGCAGCCTTCTCTCTCTCCTATGCATTCCCCTTAGCCACGCAGCCTTCTCTCTCTCCTATGCATTCCCTTTAGCCATGCAGCTTTCTCTCTCTCCTATGCATTCCCCTCAGCCATGCAGCTTTCTCTCTCCTGTGCATTCTCCTTAGCCATGCAGCTTTCTCTCTCTCTGGCCCTCCCAGGCATAAACTACTTTAAAAGGCATAGTCTGAGCTATGGTGAAAATCACTAACCCTGTGAACAAAATGTTCAGCTAATATTAAAGCCAATGCAAATGTTCTGAGTTTTAGCTAAATTCAATGGCCACTTCCCTTTCAAATCTGCATTTAAATATGTAAACGTTGCAGCACTCAAAAGATTTATCTGAGAGGAAAAGAGAATATCAGCAGCCTCCTTCTAGAGGGGCAGATGCTAAAAGTTGTTCTTGTGACTTTTCACAGATGTTCCTCTCCCAGTACATTGAAAATTGACTTTGTCTTGGCTCTGAAAACCCATGTTCTCACACCCCAAATGCAGGTAGCTGCCAGGGGCTGTGAGCTCGTTCTGTGAGAGCTGCACAAACAGCCGAAAGGCAGGAGGGAAGGAGCTGGGTAAGACATCAAGACAGAAACATGGGCAGGTAAAGCTACCACAAATTTGGGAGAAATAAGAATGTGCATTTCTTAAGGGGAAGGTGAGGAATGAAAAATGGATGTCTCTTGCAGCATAGATCAGATTGTCTCCTACGCAGCTAGAACCAAAGTAGCCTGGAGCAGCCTGTCCTGTTTGGTCTTCCACAGGTGTCTGGCTTAGGCAGGGGCAGAAGTGAGACTAAATCAGACTGGGGAAAGACCTCTTACAATGTGACACCATCCCTCCCTCTGTCCCTCGATGAGCCTACTGACACCAGGCTGACAAAGAAAGACAATGGCATTAGAGGTAACAGAAAAAGCACCTAGCAGCTTCCCTACAGCCACAGAGAGACCAGGCTCCTGCCTGCAGCATGCATGCACCATGCAGCTTGGTGCGCTGCAGTCATGCAGCATGTCCTGGGGAAGCCAACACTGGAGTCAGGTCAGAACCTTAAAACATGAAGGTGCAAAGTGTGGACAACATCACAGCCACATTTCTCTGTGTCTTTTCCTAAGCCTTTCCTCTTGTGACATCAGGAAATCAGAGATGAGGAAGAGGAGGGGTAGAGAACGCCAGAAAGGACACTGCAAGATATGGATTGTTTAGTGTCCATAGCTACACACAGTGTAAACCCGACCGCAGGAGCATCTCAGCAGGTACTTGTAGGCAGTGCTGCTGCACACAGAGCTCAGCCAGCTAGATCACCTGCACAATGTGTCCTGGGTGCAAGGACGTGGATGACCAAGCCCTGGGTGAGAAATGGATTGGGTTTCTGTTTGTCAAAAAGCAATCATCTATCCTCATCATGCCTCAGAGCACAGTCACTGCCTTCCCTCGCCTAGCAAGCCAGGCTCTTGTTGGAAGTCAGGCTGGGAAAGCAGCAAAGAGGAATGGCACAGAGCTTTGCATTGCTTCTCATGAATGCAGCCAACACAGCTCTTCCAAAGGACTTCTTTACTCTGAACAATTATTGGAAACTTTTTTCCCGTTGAAGAAGCAAAAGGGGAAAGGTTTGTGGACTCTGACAAGTTCTGCAGGGCCTCCTGCTTCGCAGAGCTGACCCGCAGGAGTTAACTCCCCTCCTGCTTCTGCTCATTAATGCCACCACTGGGATTGGAAAAAAATCCAAAATGTTTTCCTCTCTCAAATCTCTGATCTCATTTATCTTGAGACTGAGATTGTAACACAGAATTTATCACATTAGAAGCCTTATTTCCCTGGCAACAGACTCATGTAGCCACCACTACCGAGCCAGAGACAATAAACTATGCCTGGAAAACAGAGCTGTCTTTAGAGGGCATTGCCTCCTTTACACAATGCCTCTCACTCCAGCTCTGAAGGGTGTTCTCAGAACAATTTCCTCCCTCAGCTTAGAGAGCAGCAGGACTGGCAGCCCCAAGCAGTTTTCTCAGGTAATCCTCTGGCTAGCCCACAGGGCTAGTCCTTTGCCACACCTGCAGGGCTTGGGAATGAGCTGGTGTAAGGCACCTCCTGGAAACTGGGAGTTTGTTGCTCTGCTGTTTCCAGGCTTAGATGCTGGAGAAGAACAAGCAGGGGTGGGAAGTGTTCAGTAGCAGAGCTGGGTGCCCAGCATCCCAAAGGGCTCTAAGCCAGCCCTGGGACAAGCCTCCCACGAGCAGTCAATCCAAATGAATGAATAGAGGAGAACCAGGACTGCTGGAGTTTCTTCTCTGGAGTTTTACAAAAATAATTCAGTTGTAACTGGAGAAACTGGGACCCACGGAACATTTTCCTTCCCACTAGGCAGATGAATCTATGATTTGTATTCTCTGATTTTAAATGAGATTCTCACCCATCTTCAGTGGATTTGATTGATGGTGCACACGAGGCCACTCAGTAAAATGATACAGCGTAGATCAAGGCATGGGAGATAATTTTCCCTGAAATGCATGTAGCTAAGGGTAAGTTATGACTCTTTGTTTCACAGTTTATGGAACACAATTTCATTTAAAGCCTAAATCTGTCACTGCAGCATTGTTTATCACAGAACATTCAATACTCTCTCCCCCTAGAAGAGCAGTGTCGAGTCAAAGGTAGAAAATCGAACCAGTACAAAGACATTATTTCAAATATCTATCCACAAAATAATCTGATGGAGAATCCCTTCTGATTTACATAAGTACCATCCACGTATGATGCATTTAATGCAAGCGAAAAGTCATTTGTCTGCGAGTTAAATACCCAGAGTGGCAAAAGGTGCTGCGAGATTTATGACAGGTGGGCTGCTTGATGTATGCCTGGAGATGCAGTGAACTGCCTCCACCTACTTCTGTATCCATATTTCATGACTTCATCTGATTCATGCAGGAGCTGGAAGATATTCCCAGCAAAAATCATTTCATATCTTCTTTCTTCATTACCTGTTTTTGGCCTCACTGGCACTTGGGGAGTAGATTTTTCCTCAAAATAATTGCAGTGCCACAATTACTGTGTGCAGCATAATTAAAGCCACTGTGGTTCTGGTTTGCTTTTCTTTGCAGTGGGTTGGTTCAAAGCAACAGAGATATGTTCTGGAGGGGGCTTGGGTGAGGGATGAAGTGAGCTCCCTGCTCAGTTAGTTACCTACAGCTGCCATGCCTGTCCCCAGCACAGCCTCAGACCAGGGTGCACTTGGACATCACTGGCATGGTACCACCTGTGCAGCCCACAGCTGCCCTACCTGCTTCCCACAGCCCCACAGGAACCCACCCTGAAGTATCTCTGAGTTTGGGCACACAACCTCACGGGAGGATGCCAGGAAAAGGGCCAATAGGGAATGCTGAAGCACTCCATGACTCACCAGCCATGTGGGAGGAGGNCATCCATGACTTGCAAACAGGAACCTGCTCCATGAAACTGTATCAAAGGTTTAGCACAAAGATTCCAATAAATCTTTCTCTCTGCTTCATCTGAGTGAACTACAGCAAAATCCAGAATTTCTCTAATCTTATCAGTCAAAACCTGTAAGGCAACCATTGACTGCTGAGAGGTGGACTGCATTAGAAGCTGTGGTGCAGATGTTCAGCCATACCAAGCAAGCTGGACAATAGCACTGACACTGCTGTGATCCTGGCCCGTGAGTTGGGGATGGGGAGAAGGACCAGAACTAGAACTCCCAGAGCAGAGATCCCTCAGCTGCCTGCAGCATCTGTACAGGAACGGAGCTGTGCTGGCCTCAGAAGAAAGCAGCCACATAATGAGCCAGAGTTTGTGACAGACAGGTAAAACACTTCTCAGCTGGGACACCCTGTTCAGTGTAAGCAAGCTTCAGGAAGGGTCCAGATGAGCAAAGGAACTCAGTCACTAGTCTGGATCATGTCCCTCTGCCTCAGACATGCCTCTTTGTGCAGCTCCCTGCTTGAAACATGAGAAGACTAAACCAACCCAAGCAGAAATACAAACACTGCCTTTGCAAGGACACTTTCGGGAAAAAACAAACAAAGCA
This sequence comes from Semnornis frantzii, assembly GCA_013399775.1. NCBI lineage: Eukaryota > Metazoa > Chordata > Aves > Piciformes > Ramphastidae > Semnornis > Semnornis frantzii. The sequence goes on from VWYK01110571.1 coordinate 185,935, forward strand.
AAACAAACAAAAACGAAGTAAAAAACCCAAACACATTTCAGAGCCACCAAAGCAGTGCCATTAGGATATCTGCAAACAGACTGCCCCCCTGCAGGGCAGCCTGTGGGGACTCTGCAAGCAGAGATATTTAGGGAGGTGTATTAGAGAATGGGGACAGGTTTTATTTCTTTTCCTTTTCTCCAAATGTGGCTCCTCAATGGAAACAAATTCAGGTTGTTAGGAGTCAGACAGCCCTGCCCGAAGCTATGCGAGCNGGGGGGGGTAATGTGACTTTTGTTTTAATCCTCATTCAGCACTTCTGCTGTGGGAAGGTTACCAGCTGACACCTCAGGGCTGCCATTATCAGTGGGTTGTCTGAAAACACTATGGGAAAACAGCTTCATGGCCACTTGTGAAACAGGACTCTTGCTCAGACACAGCACAGCCAGACCTGGTCTGAGNTCCTTTTCTCCAAATGTGGCTCCTCAATGGAAACAAATTCAGGTTGTTAGGAGTCAGACAGCCCTGCCCGAAGCTATGCGAGCAGGCTTTGGTCCTGCCGCACGGGAGGAGGAACCGAGCTGCTTTACTGCCCTGTGAGAACCTCTGCCTGCTGCAGGCTGTTAGTGTCGCTGCTGTGACTGTCGGCAGCAGAGGCACCTTGCGTTAAACTCGCACTTCATCTGGCTTGTCAGATCCTGTAAGCAGCTGAAGAAGAAGTTACGGACGGCCAGGGGTCGGCCGGCTGCTCGGAGGGAATTCTGCCCCGTCACAGTTAGCAGCAGCACAGCCAGTGACGCCGGAGGGAACGCAAAGCTAGGAGCTGGGTAAAGCAGCTGCAGGCCTCCTCACCCTCCTGCCCGGTGTCTGTTGGTGGAAGCACTCCGAGCGCTCATCTTCCCGGGGCAGAAGGCGGCAGGCAGCCACTCCAGACCGGACCGCGGTGTACTCTCGGTGCGCAGCCACCGAGGGCTGATGGACAGCATTTGACACAGTTAAACTTCGGTGCTTGCTTATGTGCAGCTTATGTGCAGCTTCTCACCTATGTGCAGCACTTATGAGCAGCCCTGCCACCACTGGCAGGCAGGGAAGGTGGGGGGCAGGAGCTGCCCCAGAACACAAAATCTCAACAGCACTCAACAGCAGTAAGATGGTTTGGGAGTTCCCTGTCCCCCCACACTTTGTACAATGACCCAGACTAGAACTCAGCCGGGTGGAAGTTAAGGACTGAAGCTCTATTTACAGCTTAGCACAATATACAAGCAGTGATATACACTATTTACAGGAATATTTACAGAAATATACAAGGTAAAAGTAACACAGAAACACAACACCCCAGGAGGGGCTCCCAACCACCCTTCCACCTTCTCCCCACCCCTACACCTTACCCCGAGGTTTGCCTTACGCGCAAGGAGAATGTTGGAGCATTGGCTGGGGTGGGGGAAGATTAGAAGGAAAGTGGTAAGTGAAGTTACTCAGCAGAGAAGAGAAACCAGAGCTACTAGAGAGCCCAAGACGCTGTGCCCCGTGACACCCACTGGCAGCTCGAGACACTCTCTTATCTTTTTGTTTTGAGTACCTTTTCTAAACATCTCAGCAAGCCTATGAGTGAAGTAGACATCACCATTGTTTTTCTTCACAGCCTGTAGTATAATTTTCTCTATTAAAATATTCCAATTAGCTCAAACTAGCACAATGTTAGAAGGATGATGTAGTCTTTATCCACCTTTAACATATTCCAGAAGCTTATGTCCAAACCACCAAGAGCTATTTATTGTTCATCTGGAGATTCCTCATATATTTGATCTAAAATCTCTGTCCTGCCTCCCACATTACACCACACATTTACCTCTTAGGCAAGCACCAGCCTAAGAGGCCTTCCATATCTGCCAGGCAGCATCATGTTCCCAGAGAGGTCTGAGCCAAGTCAGTTGTCTTTTTCTGGTGGAACATCAGGCTGTGCTTGCCAGCCTGAGCATCTGCATCACACCTGACAATACATGGGAGCCACCCCTGGGAAATGCAGTGATCTAATTGAAACAAGCAGGCTGGCCTGGAAAGCATTTATTATTCATTGCCTCTCCATTAACATTGTATGGCGTGGAAGCGATCACCCAGGAAAGGTTACTGCCAGATGGGGAGGAATCTCTGTCAGTACAGCGAGGTCAGCATCCAAGCCTAGGACAGAGGCAGGCAGTCACTGACACATGCCACCAGCAAGGGTGGCAGAGCTACAGACAGAGCCAGCGCTGGGGCTTCACTCTGAATTATTCAGCAATCCTCCTGTGCTTCCCCGTGGAACCTGACAATACTTTGCATGTTTTAAAATTGCCCCAGTCAGGCCAGGGGAAATGTTCTACTGATGGAAATGCACAATACAAATTGGAGCTGGATTTACTTAACTGCCCACAATAGATCATCCTGGCAGACTTTTCCCCTTCAGCAACAACACAGAGGGAAAAAAGCAAGCAGTGCTTAGTTTCCAAGTGCATATCAGACAAATGTTTCCATTGCAAGCTATAGCTGGAGGCAGAAGGAAGGAAAGCAGGAGCTGCATGCCCTGAGCAGCAGGTGTGCTTAGCCATGGTTTAGTGTGGAACCCTGTACCAACTTCTGAAGTGTGACTCTTGGTCCTCACGTTGGAGGTTTCAATCCAGTTTACAGCCTTGCACGTGCCACATGACACTCAGCTTGTCTCACACACACAGAGAATACATTAAATGTGCAAACCCTTGGGATGGACTTTTTTGTGGCTTAATAGGCTTATGGTTGTAATAAAACTTAGTTTAGGAGGAAGAGCAATAAAACACTTTTCAGAAAGCAGTGTGCAAGGATAATTGTGCTCCAAAGCCAAAAGGTGCTTTGTGTTGCCCTTCCCTGAAGTCCAAGCGAGTGCTTGCAGTGATGCTTCAGCAGCACAACTTACTAATGGCCATCATAAATCCTGCTCTGCAAGACCTCCACATCATCCAGCAGCTCTAGTTCTAGCCAAGCTAGAACTTGGCTTATCAAAAAGTTGTAGGTACAGGGCACTTCTCCACACCTAAAAGGGCTAGAATTTATTTTTAAGACTGGGACATACTCTTGGGAAGGGGTGGGAGGAGTGAAACAGAAGAATGTTTGCCTCCAGGAACACAAGCAAACAGTAAGGCAATACTGACCACAGAAAAGTGCTTTTTTTTATAGCCTTTACCAAGTGTTTCTCAATGCCTCTGGCATTGCAGGAACAAGGAACAGAGCAGAACGAGCCCACCAGGTCAGATTTTTTTTTTTTAAAGACAAAAAATCCCAAACCAAACCAACCAACAAAACCACAACCCTGTTATTTGTGCACTAGGAATGTTACAGCAGTGTGTATTTTACAGTTTGCACAGGGAGGTCACACCCTAAGTTTCTTGTACATTGAACATTTTTATTCACAAGTTCAGGAGATGAGGAAAAGAGGATCAAGAGCAATTTCTCAGAGTAAAGGAGGAAATACAGGCAGAAGGGAAGGGGGAGGGAAGCTTCGATAACACCAACAGGGTTTCAGCTCTGCATCACTAAGAATATCCTGGGCAACTTTACCTCACAAATTAATTACAGCCAATGTTTTTGGAAAGAAAATCCGAAGGGGCATTCTGTAACCCTGCTGAGAGGGCAATGAGTCAGAGGCAACACATGCATTGAGACAATGCTTGCTGAGGTCTGACTTGGGGGTGACCCTTACAGAAATAGGTCCTGTAATTTCTTATTCCTCCAGGTGCTCTTTCCTCCCAGAGCAGCTGGGGCTTCAAAGTTATTTCTAGGGCACCTCTCTCAACACCACCCTGCTCCTTCCCCTCTTCCCTGGGCAGTAGCATCTCACTCCTGTGCTCCTCAGCAGCCTTGGGATGGCAAATCCAAGTTGCCCTACTCTACTGAAAAGCCTCATGATGGTTCTGTTGCAAAGAGAGGAGGATGAGGATGGCAATTTCAGCAGTGTCATGAACTGATAGTCACCAGTGGAGAGGAGGAATAGATCCTAGAGGCAGGGAGAGAACCAGTTTGCTGGGATCCAGCAGCAAAGCAAAGCTCCGAGTCAAGAGGAGAGAGTGATCCAGTTTTAGCAAAACCATTTGGAAGCCTGTTCCATACATCAGCTATAATCTTGTGCACTCCTGTGTCTGGCTCCTAAAGCTGTCTTGGCATTCAGCATCTCCGGGCTCAATCAGGAATCAGTAACACCACCCAGCTGGAGATGCTCTACAGAGAAGAAAGGTGCTGCATGGTCACCTAGGAGACCACCACTGCCTCCCCCATGCAGTGGCAAGACTGCAGGGAAGTCACAAGCTAAACCTCCATATTCTTTCTGAAGCTTTCCAATTTACCACTTCTTCACATCAAATATAGTTTAATTGCCCTATATGAATTCACAGCTGAAGTGTTTGACTTCCCCAGAACTAATTGTCTGTCAAGAAGATATTTTGCAGCCACACAGATAGCTTAATTGGATATTTAATTTAACTGTAGGCTTTGTTTCTTCATATTTCATTCCTAAATGTTTGCTAAATCACATGTTCTGAACACAGCTTCAGATTGTCTGCCTTCCGCTGCCTGTTCTGTTGTTCCTTAACAAGAAATGTTTCACTGTTAGCTTCCAGCTCCCTGCCGTTCCTGGCCTGATTTTCCCAACCACACAAACAGCAACGCCCCATGGCAGGCAGGTGCCTATGAGAAAGGAAACCCAGACTGACTCTGCTGTCTCAAGCCAGGCAGCAGCTCGAGAACTGAGCAGCACCTGGAATGTTTCATCTACTCACAGAGCAGCAGTGTCCCTGGTGCTGAGGCAAGGCACATCTCGCACAGCACAGACCTGCAGAGGTCTGACAACTGCAGGCTAACTTTTCCTGGCAGAAGAGGACACAACCACAATCATCTGCTGCTTATGATTCCATACTCCCACTGACAAGAAAGTGCATTAATGGGCACCAACTTTGCTCCAGAGCTTAGTGGGAGCATCAGCTCTGCCACCTGCCCAGCACACCCACCCACAGAACTCTCCTCCACAGGTCAGGGACCGGTGTGTGCCTTTGCACTCAGGCGAGCCCCACAAGAAGTCATGCCCAAGCCCAACCTGTGGAGGGATTTCCTCCTTTCTTTCTCCCTGCCCCCTGCAGCTTTCACCAGGAAAAGACAAAAGTCATTTTTCTTTTGTTGCTGTCCAGGTCTAGACAGTGCAGTTTACCAGCACAGTGCACACAACACAACATCCCTCATCATCCATTGCCAAACTCGAGCTCGGTGGCAGCGACAGAGGAACCTCTGAAGCGTTGCTGGTTTCGCTGAGCGCCGCTCTGGCCGCAGTGGGACTGGCTGCTTCCAAAGGCCTGCAGCGACAGCGCAAGGGCAGTACCTTCAAAACAGAGGAGGTTTAGCCTGGGCGATAGGAACAAGTTCTGCACCATGAGGGCAGTGGAATGCTGGAACGGGCTCCCAGGGAATGGTCCCAGTCCCTGGAGATATTCAAGGTCAGGCTCCACAAAGCTTTGAGCAACCTGCTCTAGTGGAGGATGACCCTGCTGACTGCAGAGGGGTGGGTTGGATGAGCTTTGGGAAATCTCTTCCTACTCAGACCAATCATCCTCAGCATCCTCCTGATGAAGTTGTTAGTGTTTATGTAATGATCAGCGCAAAGAAAAGAACATAAGCACAAAATTTATACCCCACAGTATATGGCAAACTGAATAAAGAGCACAAAAAAACTGACAAATTACATATACAGGGAGGCCTCTGGTTTTGTTCTGAGCCTTGTCTTTGGACATCTCTTGTTCTCTCTGGAGCTGCATGACTTCTGCTGATTAGGGTCCCACTCCCCCCAGGTCAGCACAGTGTGCAACCTCCATCCTGTAACTGACCAGACATTTGCTAATACATTGTCAATACCACGCAGAGACCTATTGATTCTCAAACTCAGCCAATTACAGGACACCCTGGAGCAGTTCGTTAAAAGATTATTTGCAAAAAAACTGTCAAAATAATGGTACTGAGAGGTAATGGCAATCAAGAAAATCCACTTCCCTAGGTCTGGCAGGCACTTGCAAGTACACAATGCTTCAGGTCTCCTGAGGAAAGCCACACTGGCATTAGATGTTGAATATGGAGGTTAAAGCAACATCGGTTCTGCCTAGGAAGATCTACTCGAAATCCACTCTGGATTTGAAAGCAGTTTGCCATGATCACTTCTTTCATGTTTGGTCCTTACTGTCAGTAGTGACAGGACAACCTTCAGGGCTGTGTTATCATTTGCTTTTAAACAAGATCATATATTCCTATGTTCATCTTTTCCTTTGTTTTGTGACAGAATTTGGCCTTACTGGAAAAGTTCATTGTAATACAATTTCTAAATTGCTTCATCAAGACTTGGAACAGAGATTTCTGAGAACAGATATCAGTGCAAAGTGAAACGAATCCACTCTGCAGAGCAGAATCCACAGGACTGAGCTCAGCTTAAGGATGAAGGCAGCTTTAATGCAGCTGTGAAGTGCTGCTGTATGATGCCTTGCAGAAAGCACTTGCTGCATGGAACATCAGCCTGAGCACCTGAATGGAAGCAGCAATGGTCCTAGCAGGTCCAAAGCTCTCAGCTAAGTCAGACTGGTTCCCTTGATTAAAATGAGTAAACACAGGCCTGCTGAAATGAAGCCAGAGAGCAGTCTGTGGGGTATATGGTGTCAGTCACCTACTCTATCTGGAGAGCTGAGATACTGCCTTTCAAACAGTTAATGAATAATTAACTTGCTGAAGTGAATTTATTTATTTTCATAATTTCCATACTGTCAAACCCTTTGCACCCACACCAAAAAAAGGGGAGGGGAGGAGGGGGAGGAAATGGCAGTTTGTTAGAGAGCCTGATCCATTAATATTCAGGATCATTCATTTTAAAGCAGCTGTTTGCAAATCAAACAGTCAGGATGTGCCATTTTGCATATCAATGACATTAAAATATGAACAACGTCAAATTTCAATTAAAGCACATGAACCCAAGTCAGCTCTCAAACACAGGGTAGATGAACAAAAATGCTCTAAACTTAGTGTAGGACTTTACAAAACTCAGCAGCATTCTGTCTGCTCAGCGTAAATGATTCCTGCCCCTCCAGGATAAGCTGCAGAATGTGTTTTGTTTTCCTAGTTGGACTTGATTCCATTCTATCTTACACTACTTTGATATCAAAGAAGAGGGCTCAGGCCAATAGAAAGTCAGCTCAGCAGCCTGGCACATGCCTTGCCACCTGCTCCCCACATCCCCTTTGCCTGTTCTATCCTACATACTTCATCAGCAAAAAGAGTCCCTTGAAACATCAACAATGCCTGGTTCTGCAAAATCCTAACACAAGGTATTGGATACAAGGGGATGACAAAAAACTCCTCACGGGTAGGCACTCAGGAGCAAGTACTGCTAATTGTGGAAGAAATTAACCTCTGCATTTCCTTTAATATACAGACTGAATTATGTGAATGAAAGAAATACATTATTTTCCCTCTTGGGGGTAATCATCTTCCCTGTTCCAGACCTGCCTTAATATGTTCATATGAGGAACCTAGACAGAACAACCCCTCACTCCAGTGTACAACACACCACTTCATGCATGGATCCCTCACTCCAATCTACAACACACCACTTCATGCATGCATCCCTCACTCCAGTGTACAACACACCACTTCATACATGGATCCCTCACTCCAGTGTACAACGCACCACTTCATACATGGATCCCTCACTCCAATCTACAACACACCACTTCATGCATGCATCCCTCACTCCAGTGTACAACACACCACTTCATACATGGATCCCTCACTCCAGTGTACAACGCACCACTTCATACATGGATCCCTCACTCCAATCTACAATACACCACTTTATGAATGGAGGCTTCAGGAGACCAACGCAGTTTGGGTGACTGAAAATCCACATTGTGCATTCACAGACAGCACCTGACAGGACCAGGCTGCAGCTACAGGAGTCTGAAGGATGAGGAGTTCTGGCTAACTCTCAGTTTAGTGCCTAAAATGTTTAGAGGAGAAGGTGGCCTAAAATATAGTTGATAAAGGGGCAAAAGGAATCTCAGTGGCCTTTGTGGCACAAAGGTGAATCTGGGCGTGGGGGGGTGTGTGGGGGGTGTGTGTATGTATGTGCATACTGGCAGCTGCTGGAAGGTTTGGGGAGACCAGGAGGCATTAGAGGAGTAATTTAAATCTGGGGTGTGGAAGGATTGACACAGAGTCTACAGACTGGAAGCAGCTAGAGAAATGCAAGAAGGCAGATCTGAGGGCTGTGAGACACACACCTGCCCCCAAATCAAAGGCAGCACAAACCTTCTAGCAACAACACACTGCGGGAAAAGCATTTCTAGGTGTCACAACAAAGCACCTGGCTGCAGGCACTCGGCGAGACCATCCACAGAGGCCAGCAAACTGGAGCAAACTGATGAGCTGGAAGAGCAAAAGGGCAGCACAGCAAAGATCTGAGCCACAGGGCTCAGCAGGGAAGGCTGAGAGATAAAAAATGCAATTAAAAGTCTGCAGACGGGAATGGAAATATTGACCGGGAACGCCAGAGCTTCGGAGGCAGACAACAGGGACTTCACCGAGAGGGGCAGAGACATTATGGTCAGCCTAGGCAGGATTTCAGTCAAGAAGAGCAAGTGAAGAAGCTGGTCAGAGACTAAAAGGGCAGGAAAATGAATCTGTACATGCTGCAGAGGAGCTGGCCTGGCAAAAAAGAAGTCTGGATTCGGTCGGGCAGGTGTAACTGTAGCAGGTACTGCAGGCATAGTGCAGCGGGAAAGCTGCCCAGCACCAGCTGAATGTTCACCGTGAATGGCAGCCAAAGAGAACAACACTGAGAGAACAGCAAAGACAGGGATTTGCTCACTCAGCAACACTGCTAGCCCTGGGGTGCATGTGGCCATCACTCAGACATGGGAACCCGGCACAGGTTAGCTCCCATTCCACTGGGAAAGGGACAGCCAAGCCCCTCATGTTCCCCTTGGCAGAGCTCCTCTTCTGTAACCCAGCTCCCTCAGACAGGTTGTTTGGTCCTGATTCGGGCACTGCAAGTAACAAAATGTGTTAGTGCCCCCAGCTTCGCCTTCTACACTTCACTCCTAACAGTTGTGCCTTCTTCCCCTTCTCCTGTGGAGTCACAGGACCCATGTTCCAGCTGCCTGTCTCTGCCCACTGACTGCCACTTGTGGTGCATCTCTGCGCACCCCGGGGGTGCCCACAGGAATGCCCTGCAGTCAGCAACTCCCCAGTTTTCTTTTTCCCCACACACTGAACTCAAGTTTTTCACTTGAAGACACAGTCTGAAACATTCAAATTATTTTCATAGATTTCATATTTTTCATATTTTCACACTCTAATTTTGCAGCCTCCATTTGAAGACTCCAGAACTGTGGGAACAGAGAGGTGTTCTCCTCAGAGGCTCTGGGGTACCTCACTTGACTGGCCAGCGTATTCCCCTCCCAGGAGTCCCTGCTGGCTTCGTCCCCTCCAAGGCAGGTATTTCATTCGCCATCTCTCAGGCTGTGTACCACTCTGCCCATGCTGGCTGTGCCAGCAGTCCTGGTGTGTTCAGCACTCTGCTGACTCAGGTCACACAACACTAGGGAGCCCTCTTCTACTTCTCAATCACCAGGTCTACAAGCATGCCCCACAGAACCCTAGACCTAGCAAGTGATGCTCTGTTGGTATCTACCTTTAAGGTGAGTCCCTTGGCTTGCCTACTCCCAATCCATAAGCTCAGGAATCAGAATGCTGGAGTTGGAGCTCTGGTACCTTTAAAGAGTTCAGGGAGTGACATTAATGCAGCTAGATCCAAACCTGTGATCTCAGGAGAAAGCTCTAGGTTTGCCTAGGGTTATTTTCCATGAAGCCATGCATGGACTTTAATTAAATTTTTCTCCTTGCAGAACTGCTATTCCCCAAGAGCTTTGAGCTTTTATGCACTCTTATTAAAAGTTACACAAGTTCCAGAGACTCTGCTTACAGCTGTTCTTTTCCTAGAAGCATAAAACTCACTGCTTTTGCCACTCACCACTCGTGGACTCTCCCCTTCTGCTTTTATTTTCCCTGCCATGCCTTTCCTCTAACATTTTTAAACAGTTTGCTAGCCTCTCATTTACCTTCATCACCTTTCTGGGCTAGAGTTCTCCATATGCAGAACTGTGCAAAGTTTTTCTCACTGCATGAGTCACTTCTCTCTACTAGCATGAACACCTCTGACATTACTCAGGCTGTTCCTTGTAATCATTTGGAAATGCAGAGCTGCATGAATAATGTATGTATTGGTCGGCAGCAGAAGCAAAACAGACATTAAAAGTTCGTTCATCAGCTTATGTGAAAAAAGGAGCATTAAGATGTTTTGAAGAAAGGCTGAACACATTTTTCTGGTCAGTCTCTAGTTTTACTCTGCAGCATTCAGGGGGACTGGAGATTTAAGCATAGATTAATTGCAAGTTTTTATTTCAAAGGCAGTTAGCTCCTACGAGAAGCCTGTGGCCATACAGGGGAGGTGCACTTGCTCCCTGTCCACCCGACGTGAAGCATTCAGTGGCAGGAGGAAGTGTGTAGGATTCTGGGCAGTGGCTTCAAACTAGAGCAGAGCAGATGGGGGTTGCATGTTAGGAACAAGCTCTTTGCTGTGAGGGTGTTGGAAGGCTGCAGCAGGTTGCCCAGGGAGGTGGCTGATATTCAAGGTGAGGGTGGACAGGGCTCTACGGAACCTGATCTAGTGGAGGATGTCCCTGCTGACTGCAGAGAGGCTTAGACTGGATGCCCTTTGGAGGTCCCTTCCAACCCAGACCATTCTATGATCATTGAGTCCAACCATTGTCTAACTCTCCAAGTCTGGTGCTAAACCACATCCCTCAGCAGCACCTCTCTGCATCTTTCAAACACCCCCAGGAG